>PVJI01014117.1:0-45351 GCA_004026765.1 Micronycteris hirsuta
ATTGAAAAGGTAGTTCATTATGTTCACAGATTCCAAGAGGAGTATGCACCATGCCACAGGGGCCACACAGGGAATTCCCAAGGTCATTTATGAGGCAAATTGAGAAACTTTGTGCAGGAGCCATTATTGTGGTTTCTATGGGAAGGAACAGATGAAGAATGTAAGCAGGTTAGAATTAGCTAGCATGAATAATTTTAGCAGCTATTAGGGCATAGCGGCTGTCCTAGCTGTCTGGCATCTAACAGGGGGTAGCAGTGTGAGAGTTGGGGATGTAGACTCTAGATTAATTGATTTGTATTTGAAAAATGCATTCCTGAGATAAGAAAACCTCCCTTGATACAGGAGAGGGATGATAAGGCAGGCAGAAGGCCAAGGCAAGGTCACTCAAGCATATTACTGGATTGTCCAGAATTGGTTGTGTCTAGTACAGACATGAAGTGCAGATGTTAAAAGCGTCAAGTTTACAGAAGCTAGAAATATGGTCAAGTAGGAGAACTGACTTTAGATGCAATATGGCTCCAGTAGCAAAGGTGTCTGGGAAATGCTGTACTCTATTTACATGTCTGTAGCCTTAGGCTTGGCTGACTACTCAGGAAACCAGAATGCTGCAGAAAGATAAACATGCCTCCAGGAAAGAGGTTAATGAGTGTGTAGAGTGTGAAACTGCCTGATGTTATCTCTTAACTTAGGAATGCATTGTCCTGCCTGGTGTTCTAGATGTCTACTCACCATATGGTTTTACTATTAACCCCTTATAAAAAAGGACCCTGTCCTAGGACAGGCATGGAATTTTTTCCCTGCAGGCCACCACCAGGAGCAGCTGCTTTGCCTGTGTATGTTAAGTTTATTCTGTTAAAGCTCTGGTGAATTTGAATAAGTCTACTTGTCAGTTCTTCAGAATGGATCCTGAATTTAGACTTTTAGGGCTTTCCCCCAACAGTCAGTACACCTGCCTACCAATTCAGGGGACTGTAAGGTATTCAGTACATTCCTGAAAGGGCTTCAAAACTTATAGCTGCCATACAAATTCAAGTGCTTGATTTTAAGAAGGGCACATTATCAGCTGGCCTGCATGAAACTAGTCATGCACTTGTATTTCCTTTGAAATGCACAGCAAGAGCATCTGAAGGGGTACAGCATGGGTTCCCTCTGCCCCACAGCAGCTACTTATATTCAAAGAGCTTCCACATTTGGAAAGCTGTCTCAGAAATAGTATTAAACCACCTGAGGGGCTAACATTTAAATTATTAAAACAATACAAATTCTCAGAATAGTGACATGTTAGTTGATTGATTACTTGACTGTTGTTTTTAATTATTTTTTGGGGGGTGTATCATGAGCATATGTGAGCTCCCCTTCATCTCAGAGTTCTTTGGATGTCACTTGCTGTGTTTTAATCAAATTGACACAACAACAATGTGGGCAACTCATCCTTTCATTGCTTTAATTTGTCCTTTGGAGAAACATGTTGCTCTTTAAGATAGTGACATAATTCAAGTAATATTCACTTCTTGGTCTGAGGAGACAAAAAAAAAGTGCTCTGCAGCCCCAGATATAATACAAAGGAGATATTTTTTTAACATCACTTAAAGTCCTGTTGATATGAGATGTCTCATAAATAGCATAATGTGAAACCGACATCTGTTGACCCTTGAAAAGCTGACCTGGCTAAGCCCCGCCTCCATAACTCAGCTGCTGGGTGTTCTCACCCAGTGAATGGCACAGGAGGAGAGCCTCCTCTTTAACACGTACAGAAATGCATTTTTCATGCCAATCAAAACAATATCAACCTTGCTTTCTAGAGTGAAACAGCGGCAGCAAGACTCTAAAGAACTAAATAAGATACTTACCAAATTTTTAATTGCTAGCCCTCCAACCCTACCTAATTATTACCCCAATTATATACATTCTTTCATAATGAAATGGAGTGTTAAGAAAGACTTTGGCATCATCAAGTATAGCCTTACTTCTTCATCTTAGATGAGAATAACTGAACCTAGAAAATAAGAATTGACTTGGACTTTGTCAGATACCTACTTAAAGCTTCAGACAAGAAAAAACTTAGAAATGGCACTTGCTTTTTTTTCTATACAGACTTTAATTTACCCTCTGACATAGAATATTTTACTTTCTGCTTTTGCTTTGATGTATAGCTCTTAATTCATTATCTATACATAAATCATTTTTAAAGAAAAAATGTTGTCTATTTTAGACTACACACTAGTAAAAAGCAAGAAAATTTAAATTTAAACCAATTTGTACAGCATCTAATATTCTTCCCTTTAACTCATGTTTTTAATGCTATTTTACTTCATCAATTATTTCATGCTGAATTATTTCAATATTTCAATTGAATATAAACCCATATTAGCAGGAACAACAAATTGAGAGAAACTAAAACTATAACTAACCAAAACTATAGTGATAGATAAACCCAATGTGACACAAGATTACAAGGCAACTTTCAATAAAGAACTTGAGCAGAGCAACAGAGCTAGTAGGGTTAAAGGAGCTGGCTCTTCACTTCTGCATTGTGATCTAAGGGCCATTCTTGCAGCATGGTGGCACTGACTGAGGGGCAGGGGTGGAGTAGCCCAGAGAGGGAAGAAACCTGAGAGTATAGTAAAGGAATACCTACAAGAGGGGCCAGAAGAGCTGAGCTGCTCTGCTGTTAATTAGGAACTTGGCCAAGCCACCTGCCTCTGAGTCAGTGTTTTATTACAGGTTAAGTTAGGATGTTATAATTGGATGAATAAAATAATGCCTATGGTGGTGCTGAGACTCACCACCTCCCCCGCTGCTGTAAATGTCAGCAGAACTTGAGTTACTTTGCATTTGTTATTTGTTCCCTGGGGTGCACAAGCACATGTCAGAGTCTCTACCACAACCATGAGGAAAGACAAGCCAGGGGTGTGAGCTGATGAGGACTCCATCCTGATGTGGACGCAACAAACAAATTCACATGGACTACAGAAATCCTGTGGAGAAAAAAGGACAGCACAGCCACTCTCTGAGAGAGTGCCTCAACCCTTGCCTAGACAGGCTTTTATTGCTTTCTAATAGTATACATCAAAGAAGGTTCTCATTCATTATGCTCAGGTTTGCTTCAGGTAACTACTTTTTACAGATAACAAAGGAAAGAATGTTACTGATTACTTCCTACAGATTAACAAGGAAAAAATGCTGCAAATGCAAGGGAATGATAAGAGTGATTGGTCTGGTTACACTTCATCCTTGGGAGAATTAGCACAGACTTCAGGAAGTTACTTTAAACATATGCAGTAAGCATTTGCTGATTCAACTCAGGGTGAGGGAGTTTTATGCAAGAGCAAGTCACAAAGCAGCCTAGGTACAATCCAGGCCTGGTTTCCTATGGGAAAGCCTATCCATGGGTTTGGCTCCTGTGTGCCGCCTTGCACCTGTTGGTTTTCTGATAGGGCTGGGCTACATTTGCCGCACCAAGTGGATCGGTTCTCTATCGTGAACCTTTTGGAGACCTCTCTCAGTTTGTTGTTCCTGCTAATATGGGCTTATATTCAATTTCCAGCATGAAATAACCTCCAAGTTTACCAGTTGCCTCCAAGAAACTGGTAAAGTACCTCATGCACTTGAACGACTCCACGATTGCCCACTGGGGGCTTCAGGGAACTGGGTGCTGTGCCTCCTTCAAGAATAATTCATGATATTTTCTGCTTTATCCAGCATTTCCCTAAATTTCCTGTCCTTTGACATTGAAGAACCTCTATCTTTTGCCTGTCCTTGGCCATTTTTCTGATACACTACAGTTCTATGACAATAACCACATGGTACCTCCTTTCCTCAGCTCTCTAGAAGTCTTAGAGTCCACTAGTGAACGAATACAGAAACTGATCATTCAACATGAAACATGATAGAAATCTATGTACTTTAAGAAAATAAAATGACTGTCCTGGATGGTGTGGCTCAGTGGGTTGAACACTGGCCTGCAAACCAAAGGCTCGCTAGTTCAATTCCCAGTCAGGGCATATGCCTGGGCTGTGGGCCAGGTCCTCAGTGAAGGGCATGTAAGAGGCAACTACACATTGATGTTTCTCTCCCCCTGGTTCTCCCTACCCTCCCTCTGTCTAAAAATAAATAAATAAATAAATAAATAAAATCTAAAAAGAAAATAAAATGACTTCTTTCTAGGAATTAAAATTTACTCACTATAAGAAAGGCATTTCAAATCTTGGTAAGCAGACAAGTTCACTTTGAATTTACTTGTTCTGCTTCATGGAAGAATCTCCAGCAGAGGCTGAAGGCCACTAGGTCAAAATGCTAGAGGGGAGGAAGAAGCATTAGGTAGTAGAGAACATGTAGGAGAGGGGGGACAGAAGACATTTGGAGAACTTTGAGTTTTGGAGTCTATTAAAAAGGGAAGAGAAGGGAAGTGAAGGGGTGGGGAGGGAAGGGGAAGGGAAACGAAGGGAAAGGGGAGCCGTGAGGAAGTGAGTGAAGAAAGAATCAACCATAAAAGTGATCCAACAGCCAGCAAGGAGAAGGCAAAGTTAGCCAAAAAAGTCAACTAAATAGACTGTGTATATTTGCTTGTCACTGGCTTCTGAAACAAGGGTGGCAACATGTAACTCTGGGTTAGGAATGCAAAGCAGGTCCCCACCGAAAGGAGAACTATGGGTGGCTCCTTTGCTTGATGGGAAGCAGCTTCTCATGTCTTTGCCAATAAACTGTCCAGGTCAAGGCTCAGCAATCTTTCCCATTTAAAAAAAAAAATGTGGCACTCCATGTTTTTTGCCAAGCCAGCATCTGGAAACCTAAAAGGCTCTGAAGTTAGTAGCAGGAAACCCTGAGTCTGGATCCACTTCAGTGTTAACTAAAGGCAAACATCACAGGGTTTCCATATATCTGAACCACTTGGCCCTCGTTGTTGTTATAGAGAAATGACTAATGACTTTTACAGTACTTTATGTTGACATAACCAGCAACACACATGTGAGAAAGAAGCAATGCAGTAAGAAGAGCCCACATGGGATGACTATGAACCCAGGTCCTCTCACTCACACAGAAGGTCATGTTGCAGGCATTTTTCACGCACACGATACTGGGAAGCAGCAGAGCAGAGTGCTAAGACAGGGGTCTCTGGATTCATTAGTTCTACAAATAGCTATGGAGCCCCACTGTGTGTCAGGGTCTGTGCTGAGCTGTGAGATCACAGCAGTGAACAAAGAGTCATAGCTTCCTCTGAGAAAATGAAGGGGGCAGCATTTAAAAGAAACTGCAGAAAAGTACCTAGAGTTGCAAGCTTTATGAACTGTTAAAGAACAGGTACAGGTGCTACAAGACAGTAGAACAGAAGTAACTGATTTGGATGTGAAAGCAAATGAGTTAAGTGAAGCTGAGCAAGTGAGGGAAGGGAGGAGAAAAAACACCCAAGGAAAGGAAATATCATGGTGGGAATCATAACACTGCCACATACCTGAATGACCTTGAACAAGGTGCCAGCATCTCCCAAGCTTAGTTTCCTCACAGATGGGCAAGATGAAGAGCTGTACGTGCTTTGTACAAGTAGCAGCCATCTGCATATTACTTTGTAGCTCGTGCTAGGTAGCCCCGGGCAGAACACAGGTGGTGACTGACCTTGGCCTGCACCTTCCAAGAAGCCCCAGAGCCAGAATATCCAGTAGACAGCTTCAGACTGCATCAAAGCACCACCCAACCATCTTCACAAATGACATACTCAAGGGGTAGACTCAGTGAGCAACACAACCCCATGGAAGTAAGTCCTATTCTGTGGGGTAGGCCCTTGAACAGCTGATTTTCTGCAGTGTTCACAACCAGTTGTTGCAGTCAATAGCCCTGAATACCTCCCACTGATGTGTCAATAGCAATCAAGGCTCAACTATAAGAGGAGGGTGTACACAGCCCATAAGCAGGACACACCTGGAGTGCCCACCTAGAATGAATAAAGAGGCTGTGCCACTAGACCCTGCAGGACACCTACTATATAAGGCCATTCTAACAAGCTCAGGAGACATAGGGTCCCTGCCTAAAACATAGAAAAAAACACAGGGAGGCTGCCAAAATCAGGAGGCAAAGAAACATCCCAAATGAAAGACCAGAATGAAACTCCAGAATAAGAACTAAACAATCTACTAGACGCAGAGTTCAAAACACTGGTTGTAAGGACACTTAATGAACTTAGGAGAAGAGTAGATGAACTTACTGAGTACTTCAGCAAAGACGTAAGAAACATAAACACCAAGACAGAAAATATAAAAAAGAACAGTCAGAAATGAAGACTACATTAACTGAAATGATGAATGCATTGTAGGGAAATAACAGTGGAGTAGTGAAGCAGAGGATCAAAGCAAAGATTTGGTAGGTAAGTGAAGGAATTCATTTTCCCACGCATAGGGAAGCATAGCCCTGGACTTTACATGTGTGTTAAAGAGCACGGACTCTGTGTGTAGGATGGCCCAAGTCGGCATGCGTAGACCTTTGTCAGTGGAAAACAGAATTTCCTGAAGGGGAATTTGGCTAACATATTTCTTAAAATTTACTGCCTTGCTGGATCCTTCCTCCCTCCCTGGATCAAAAGACTTATGCTAATACATGTCTGGCCCTTCCTAAACCAAATGTTTATAGATAAACACAAGACTGTTGCCCTTATATTTGCATATCTACCCCTCTGATGTATGGCCTTGGTTCGTCTACCACTAAAACTGAATATACATTCTATGCATAAGTTAATGAAGACCAGTCTGATGCTCTGTGCCCAAAATCTTCAATAAAAAACCCCTGGGCCCAAGGCTCAAGGCTCTCTCCCAGATGATCACGGAGGAGTCGCATGGTCCCAGATCCCTTTTCCTGCATATTTTAGAGTGAGATTTATTTACATGCATTCAGTTATGGTTACCACGGATTATGCATAGCTGTGATCCATACCAGGTAAGGAAATAGAAAACACCCAATCAGAACAACAACAAAAAGAATCCAAAAAAATGAGAATTCTATAAGGAGCCTTTGGGATAACTTCAAGTGTCCCAACATTTCTATCTTGGGGATACCACAAGGAAAAGAAAGAGAGCAAGGAATTGAAAATCTATGTAAAAATGTAATGAGGGAAAATTTACATAAACTGGAGAAGGAAGTAGACATACAACTCCAGGAAGCACAGAAAGTCCAAACAAGATGAACCCCAAAAGGCCTGCACCAAAACACATCATAATTAACACATCATAATGGTAGACATTTATGAGACAACAAATGTCTACTGTTTAAGCCCCTCGTCTGTGGTACCCTGTTATAGCAGCCTGAGCTAATTAATACACTATTAATGAGCAACGTGGAATGTCACAGCAATTTTAAGAGGCTCTTTTGTTTCCTAATTCGCCACCAAAAAAAGTAAATTCTAGTGGATTTTTTAACACTTTTAGAACCTATTTATAGAATAAATTTTATTCTGAATATTTAGAAAAATATTTGTGAATAACAAATTACAGACAGACTTTGTTTCATTGCACTTCACAGATACTACATTTTCATTAACATTAAGACTATCTACCAGAAAAAAAGATTACTCGTTGAAGGCTCAGGTGATGGTTAGTATTTTTTCATAATGAAGTATTTTTAATTAAGATATATACATTATTGCTATTGTATATTTAATAGACTACAATATAGAGTAAACATAACTTTTATATGCACTGGGAAACCAAATATTTGTGACTCATTTTGTTGCAATATTTGCTTTATCGCAGTAGTCTGGAAGTGAACTTGCCATGTCTGTGAGGTGTGCCTGTATGCTATGTGTATAACCACAATTTTTGTAAAAATATGAACCCAGTTGCAGTAATGTATTGGCACACCCAAAGCATGAAGTAGCTCAGAATAGAAAGAGGAACACATGGCTCATATGCCAAACCTGAATGCCATGTTCATGGCTAGCAGTAATGTTGGCTGTGTCCTTCGAGCTCACTGGAAAGTCACTGGAGCTCCCCCGTGAAGATCTCCATGTGTCTTCTCCATTCTAAGAAGGAGCATCCTAAAAGTAAGTGGTCCTATATTCTCAGACAGACGCTAAATGGCTTCCTATGATCAAGTCTCAGGAGCCTCCAGACATGACCTCCATTGCAGTCTAATAATCAAGTTCCAGAGATGAGCCCCAAGTGAAGGGAAGAGAATCAGGTTCTGTACTTCCTGTGAAGAGCTGGTCCACTTTCAGGAATGGTGGTGTTGATGCAGCCATCTCAGACACCATTCACCATACCCTCTAATCTCATTTCTTCCTTCTTTGACTGGAGACAATCCTACTGCACAGGGAACTTTTGAAAATTAAATAAGATAATGTAGAAGAAGCTCACTACAAAGTATTATTTAAGACAATATACTCTTTTCTCCTTTACTTTCTGTGGCTCCTCAGCATTCCTATTCCTTCTTTATCCCTCTGGCCTAATTACTACTCCTCTTCCCTTCTCTAAACTTTCATGGAGAGACTGTTCACATCCATAAATTAGCCTCAACTCTACACAGCTGCTCACTCTGACTTTATCTTCATCCTCCTGACTCATATTTCTAATCACTAGGGGTTCCCAAGATACTCCCACTCCTCACATGTATCTAAATTTCCCATGATTCTCCTGCCGTCCAGGAATCTACCTGCTTTCATGCTGCTTATAATCCTCGACTCAACCTTTCTTCCTCACTCCCCACTACTGCCTTGCTCCCAAACTTTGCCATCATTTCTCGGTCTATCAGAATATTTTCTAGTCATCTTCCCACCCCCAGTTCCTCTCTGCACTAATCCATCCCCCCCACTACTTCCAGAATGATTTTTCAAAACCAAAATCTATGATTTCCCTGGCTGGGTAGTTCAGTTTGTTAGAGTATCATTCTCATATACCAAGGTTGATTCCCCATCAGGGCACATACAAGAATCAACCAATGTTCCAAGCCAAGATGGAGGCATAGGTAGATACACTGTGCCTCCTTGCACAACCAAAAGAAGGAAAACAACATATTTAAAAACAAAACCAACCAGAACTGCCAGAAAATCAAACTATATGGAAGTCCAACAACCAAGGAGTTAAAGAAGAAACTTTCATCCAGATCGGTAGGAGGGAAAGAGATGGGAAGCTGAGGTGGAGGAGAGGACTCAGGGCAAAGCAGTGGCTAGAGAACCAGATGAGGTGGTGGCTGGCAGACCAGGGGGTCCCACACTTGCTTGTGGATAAACTGGGAGGAACAACAGGAGAGCGAGACAGACTGAGCAGCCCAGGTTTCCAGCACAGGGAAATAAAGCCTCAAAACCTCTCACTGAAAAAATCTGTGGGGGTTGCAGCAGCAGGAGAAACTCCCAGCCTCACAGGAGAGTTCATTGGAGAGACCCACAGGGCCCTAGCACAAACATGAACCCACCCACCTGGGAATCAGCACCAGAAGGGCCCAATTTGCTTGTAGATAGTGGGGGAAGTGACTGAAAGCCAGGGGGAGCCGAGTAAGTGGCATTGTTCCCTCTCAGACACCTCCCCCACAGATAGCACCACAAGGCAGCAACATGGGTTGCCCCACCCTGGTAAATACCTAAGGCTACACCTGTTACTATGTAACAGGGATGCCAGAAAAAAAAAATGGCCCAAATGGAAGAACAAATCAAAGCTCCAGAAAAAATACAACTAAGTGACAAAGAGATAGCCAACCTATTGGCTATCAAGATAAATATGGTACTAAAATCACAGTTCAAAACACTGGTAATCAGGATGCTCACAGAAATGGTTGAATATGATCACAAAATTAAGGAAAAAGTGAAGGCTATGAAAAGTGAAATAAAGGAAAACGCACAGGGAACCAACAGTAATGATAAGGAAACTGGGACTCAAATCAACGGTTTGGAGCAAAAGGAAGAAATAAGCATTCAACCAAAACAGAATGAAACAACAAGAATTCAAAAAATGAAGAGAGGCTTACGAACCTCCAAGATAACTTTAAACATTCCAACATCTGCATTATAGCAGTGCCAGAAGGAAAAGAGGAAGAGCAAGAAATTGAAAACTTATTTGAATACATAATGAAGGAGAACTCCCGCAATCTGTCAAAGGAAATAGATTTCCAAGAAGCCCAGGAAGCTCAGAAAGTCCCAAAAAAGTTGGACCCAAGGAAGCACACACCAAGGCACATCATAATTACATTATCCAAGATGAAAGATAAGGAGAGAATCTTGAAAGCAGCAAGACAAAAGGAGACAGTTACCTACAAAGGAGTTCCCATAAGACTATCAGCTGATTTCTCAAAAGAAACCTTGCAGGCAGGAAGGGGCTGGAAAGAAGTATTCGAAGTCATGAAAGGCAAAGACCTACATCCAAGACTATCCAGCAAAGCTATCACTTAGAATGGAAGGGCAGATAAAGTGCTTCCCAGATAAGGTCAAGTTTGGTGAGTTCATCATCACCAAACCCTTATTATATGAAATGTTAAGGGGACTTACCAAAGGAAAAGATGATCAAAAATATGAACAACAAAATGACAACAAACTCACAACTATCAACAAATGAACCTAAAAAACAAAAACAAAAACAAACTAAGCAAACAACTAGAACAGGAACAGAATCACAGAAATGGAGATCACATAGAGGGTTAACAGTGGGGAGAATAGGGGAAAAGGCACAGGGAATAAGTAACATAAATGGTAGGTGCGAAATAGGGGGAGGTTAAGAATAGTATAGGAAATGGAGAAGCCAAAGAACTTATATGTACAACCTATGGACATTAAACTAAGGTGGGGAATGCTGGTGGATAGGCAGGTGCAGGGTGGAGGGAATAAAGGGGAGAAAAATGGGACAACCATAATAGCATAATCAATAAAATATACTTAAAAATAAATAAAAGTGAGATTGAAACAAAACAAACAAAAGAAATGAATCAACCAATGAATGCATCAATAAGTGGAATAACAAACTGATCTCTCTCTCTTCCTCTCTCTCTCAAATCAATAATTTTACAAAATTAATTTGATGATTGTTACATCTCTGCTTAAAATCTTTCAATGGCTAACCATTGCCTAGAAGATATTGTAAAATCCAAATCCAAGCTTGACGTATAAGGAATTTCTCATCTTAACACACCTACATGTATCTCTGGCCTCATTTTTTATCATGACCTTTCAAAGTTTTAGTTTCAGGCCATTAGCATTGCTGTAGGACCCCCAAGCTTTACCTCCATGCCACATGTCCCTATACTAGTTGTAATAGTATTAATTAGGTGTCACTCTCACCACCAAATTATTAAATTCCTGAGTATAGAGAACATTATATTACTCATATTTGTATCCCCAAGTCCTATGTAGATCAACTACTGATTTTACCTTATGTAGCCAAGAAATATTCAAGATCCCTGCCAGATTTTAGTACCATATTTATCTTGATTAACACAAAATAAATAAACTTTTCCCAAAGTACCAGATACTGCCAGAGCATAATTATTGAGATGCTTTAGAAACAGTATGTGGTTTTTCAGTCTGCTAAGATATTATTTAGTACTTTTATATTGCTCAGTGTTTCTCAGCACTTGGAAAAATAACGCTACTTCCAAAAGACACTGACTTTCTTTGGGTTTAGTAACTGTGAATTGGGATAACCTAGTTTATTATGTATAGTAAACCAGACCAGCTTAGTCTTTAAAATGTACTCTTTTTAAATTTTTATAATTTTACATTATTTTTATTGTATTTTTTCCCTTTACCATTTATCCCCCTTATACCTTCTTCCACCTCCACCCACCAGAGAAAGTCATCAACCAGATGAACTTTCATCTGCATTGATGAACATGCAGAACATCAATCTTAGTGTGACTTGAATAGCTAAATTGATCCTAAGGGATATCACAACAGACCAAAGAAATGAGAACAATCACACAATGGTTTTCAAAAGACCTGCAAATACCTCCAATTAGATAAAAAAGTTAAAGGAAAAAGAAAATCAAGTTGAAAGAGCTTATCTAAAACTTAGGTTTGGAAAGTGTACTTTTTTTTTTTAAGTGAAAAAGGCTTATCCTGTTATAAATCCTGACGAGTTGAACTACTTTAGAAAAGTGTCAAAGCAGTAAGCAGATGCCAGGATGGCTGTGCTTGGTAACAGTGAGCAGTACACTGGGGGAGCAGATGGCACTGTGGTGCTGAGGGGAAAGTTGCATGTGACCCAAAGCTCAGTAGCCTTCTGACCCAGCTGGGCACAGAGGCTGAAAGCCAGGTGTTCAAAGACTGGTCAAGTTGAAAATCCATTCAGGCAGATACAGGAATTAAGTGAAGTGGATGGAGGTGTAGTGAGACATTGCTGGTATTGAAGGTTAGCACAAAGGCAGAGAAAGAACAGTGCTGGTTTTGGAGGATTTCTTTCTTCCTAGCAGGGTGCCAGCTAAGTGTAAGGGGCCAGACAGGCTCACTTTAGAGGGAAGCAGCCACAGCCAGGCAGGGTTCAGGGAAGTCCTGGAAGGAGACTGGAAGTTGCGAATTGAGACATTCTCTGGAGCACTAATAGTTCCTCGGATATCCAGGCCAGTTGAGTGATATCAATCAAATAGCATCTTTTGTTGATGACTAGCAAAATTGTGTCTTAAGCCCTGACTATCTTCCTGAGTTTCAGATTCACATACCCACTGCCAACCTGACATTCCCACTGGAAATCTCATCCTTATCACAAACCATGATATATCTAAAGAGAACACTCAGTTTTCCACCCAACCTCCAACCTGCTTTCTACCCCAGTTTTCCCATTTCAATAAACAGCATAACCCTCTACCTTATTGCTAAGCAAGTGCCATCCTCAGTTCCTCTCTTCCTCTCATTCCCTGCACTCCAGCACATCAGCAGGTGCTGTGAGCTCTGCCTGCACAAGACATCACAAACCAGCCACTTCTCACCAGCTCTCCACAGCTGTCAGCCAGTCCAAGCTACCATCATCTCTTACAGGAACCACTGCTGTGGCTTCCTAACCATCTCCCTGCTTCTTCTTCTGTCCCCAAAATTCATTCTTTCACAGAAAACCAAAGGGACATTTTAGAAATGCAAATGAGACCATGACCCCCCATCCCACCAATAACTTTCTTTTGCCAAGAGAATTAATTCCACAAGGCCTGCCTTACACCTAAGACTTATATCCTTGACACACCTTCTTTCTGGAGTGTTCTTTCTAAACCACAGGTCTTTAAAATGTGTACCCAATCAACAGCAATAGCCCTTCCTGGGAATCTGCTGGCAACACAACATTCTAGGGCCCCACCTCAGACCTACTGAGTCAGAAAGCCTGCAGTGGGCCAGCAACCTTGCACAACACCTTCAGTTGAGATGCCCGTTCCAAGTGCACACAGGCTGGCTCTTGCCCTCCGACTGCATTCAGATGTGCCCTCCTCAGAGAGGCCTGACCTCACAATCTTGTCTTCACATTGCCCCTCCCATGCTTTTGCTCTCACATTGTTTCATTTCATTCAAAGCACTGACATTACTTTGAAAGCATTTTTGCTGCTTGTTTATTTGTTTGTTTTATAGTTTATTTTCAGTTTCCCTACCTCCTCACCCCTTCACCCCTCACCAATAAAAGCAGGAACTTTGTCTCTTTTTCACCATCATTCCCCAGTACAAAGAAGACTCAGTAAGTACAAATGGAATATTTGCAACCAAGGAAGCTGGTTCTAAACTCACATGTGTAAGAACCACGTGGGATTTTGTTGAAAGCCACACTCTGCTCATGAAGGTGGGCAGGACCTGAGAAAGCCACCTGTGTACAACTGGAACAACTGTTCTCAAGCTCAAGTGTGATTCAGAATCACCTGGGGGTTAAAACACACCTGCCTTCACCCACCCCAGATTTTCTGGGACCCAAGTGTGTTGCATGACCAGCAAGCTCCCAGGTGAGGTCAACGTTGTTGGTCCTGTGACCACATGTTGAATATTGTGGCTCCAGCCTATGCCACCCTCAGAGGAGGAGATAAAACACCATGGAGGCTGTACAAGTTCCCACAACTTATACTTGACATCACAGAACTACCACCAGTTGCAGGAAATCTTTGTTCCAAACCTTACTAGGTGAAAAATCTGATTTCCTTCACAGCAGAAAGAGTAGAAGGTCATATGGATTAGGAGGGTCTCCACTGAAGAATTGAGCCGGGGCTTGATTGAAAGGAGGCTTCGCTCATTGCCAGTGAAATAGGGTTTTTCATGGAGTTGCATGAATAGCATTTCGAGGATCTGTCTCTCATAGGAGAATGTGAGCAATTGTGATAAGGTTTATTGGAGCAAAAACAAAGTACTGCCCCCAGGTACCTCATGTCTCTTCCTTGACCAGGTGACTCAGCTCTCCCTCACTGTGGAAGAAGTCCAGCCTCTGGAACCTCAGACCCGCACATATCCTCATCCAGACCAGGAGGGCCAGAGCTCAGAAATGCAGAACTTCTCTGTGTCTCATTTCCCTATCTGCATGTCCACTGCCAAAGCCCAATGGTGCTCCAACCTCACAGCTGCTAGGCCCACAGGGCTGTTACAAATAAGTAGCATGCAAGCAAACAAGCCTCTGGCCTTTGTTAAGCTTTGATTATATTTTCTTAGGTTTGGGAAGGGGAAAACTTTCTTTCAAACTAACTAATCTCTTTCCTGGATCTTCTGCGGTTTCATGCCCTTATCCAACCGGATCCATTTCCCAGCTTTTCCCAGGCTAGACTCTCCTCCTTCACAGTCGCCATCTTGGCTTCTACTGTATGCACGTGCTTCAGCACAGGAATTTCATCTTTATTGGTTCTTCCCCCTCTTCAGTAATCTGGAGGAATGGACCAGTTATCCCCTAAGGAGATTGGAAAGCTGGCTCTTCCTGTCTGCTTGGGGAAATGGAGGGATAAATCCCTTGGCAGGGCAATGCAGTTATCCCCTGGGGTGTCTGGAAGCTATAGCTTCAGTTAATCCAGATTAATTAGATGTCTGGCTCCATTTGCTCTGTTTCTTTGTCAACAACTAACCAGCAGCCTATGCTAACACCATCAAGTTAAGAAATTTGGTAGATAATTTAAGGGGAGGCTTAGAAGAACTGTAAGCATCAGGGATGGCAGGATTAGGTTTGGATTTTGAAAGATTACTTCAGGGAACAATATGGGCATGAATTGTGAGATGGAGAAAGTAAGTATAAAAGAAATAAATACTCAAACCTAATGCATCTATTGGGAAGTTTAGATTTTTATTCATTAGTTTGACTAAAGCTATATGTACGTGCATTACATTTTATTCAGATCTAAAAAACAAAGGAGCTCAACACAATACTTTCTTCATTTCAGCTAGAAAATGTCATTATGAAAATGGTCTGTCAGAGTCCACAGGCAGATGACAGATATGCCAGCACATCTTCTGAAATGGCCTACTCTCAAAAGATTGATGTTATTTAAGGCTTTCAAGGCTAGCAAAGGGCACGGGAAAAGGCAGCAGGAAACAGGACTGAAAATTCCCAGGGCTGGGTGTTTTTTGATTCATTGTAAATATAGGAAATTCATTTTAGAGTGGAATTTAAATCATACAATAAATGCAATCCTAACCCCACAAAGGACTTGACTATGCAAAACTACAGGGGAAGAGAAGGAGGGAGGGAGGAAGAGTGGGCAAAAGAATGATTGTGTTTCCTTTTAAAACCACAGACACTTCCTTCATTATAAACAAAAGTCTTAGTAGACTTAAGTAAGTTTTAAATGTTATAATTAATGCTAGCAGTACCCCCAAATCATTTCTGTTTTTACTACCATGGTTAGAGCCGTTGTACATTGCATTGGTTCATTTCTTTTCTGGGTCTCCTGTGCTCTAAGCGGCATTTGCACTGCCCCCGCCCCACTCTTGAAAGTGAAGCCTTGGTGTGGAGAGTGAGGATTACCTTGCAACATTGTTTTTGGCATTTTCATGGGATCACATATTTACATATGATTTTATAAAGTGTGTAAACAAATATAATTCTAGATTATTTTTTGATGACAACATAACACTTAACAAGTTTTATGGTTTTTCCTAATAAAGAAATGTGAGCTTACCAAGTATAGGATGGTAGCTTTTATTTCTGTGTCTTCAGTTCCTAGCATATTGCCAGGCACATACCAGGCATCCAACAAATACTTGATGAATAATAGATAAAGAAATTTGTTTCACAGTATCTCAGATTCATCATGTCAAACATAATTTAGAAATCATTGTACAGGCCTGTCAATGGCTACTCAGGGATTCCATAGGAATCACGTTTCATTGTATCAACCAATATATGTTTAATGTTTATAACTAGTTTATAAAAATGTCAAGGTTTATATATGACAAATATGCAGGCAAAAACTAAAGTATACCTTTTAAAAGGTGTTCTTCTGTTCTTGATTGACGCTAATCAAAAAGTCTTTTAAAATAAGCATTCTTATTATCCTGAAGTTTCTTTTGAACATTTTTAAGTAACTGTCATACCTCATTTAGGTATCAAATGATTCAATCTCTTCCTTACATTTTCATTAAAATCAATTTTGATTCTTCCTTTCTTTCTCTATAATCAAAAAATATACTTAAAACTTAGATATCCTTATTAAGCTAGATTTCTTTTGAATCTATGACTCAGACTGAGCTAGCCCTCTCCAACATCACAGAAAGTACAGATCACATAAAATATTTTCTAAGACTGTACTGAAGAGATAGTGGGGGGAAAAATACACACACACACACATACACACATATAAAAAAGGGGTCATAAACTTGACAAGCTCAGGGAGGCCTTCACGGTGGGCCTTAGAAACTCAGAGAATTTAAGTAACTACATAGGATGGTTTGAAATGAAAACATTTCAGCTTAAAGCTAGTTGTTGTGGATAGTCATGTCCTGGGTGGGTATCTTTCTTGACAAAGGTCAATCTTTACCTTAACTGAGCTTATCTGTTGTCTTTTTGCCTCTAGAATAACATACCTTTGCAATGTCAGGGTAATATCCTTTCTTTGGATGCCTCAGAGCACACCCTTCCACCAGAACAAACCACAGAGCCCTTCATTGTTATCATTATTGTGTTAATTGTTAACTGTTAACTATTCTACACCCACTGCTGTAAAAGAAGCAAGTGCTTATTCCTTTTACTTTTTATCCAATCCCAGAGATTCCTTACCCCCTTTGCTTTCTCCCACCCCATTAATCTATCACCAATGAATTTCATATAACCCCTTAAGTATTCCTCTTTGATTCTGATCTATAAAATAAGTGGTAAAACTGCCATTTTCCAGAGCATTTTCTCAATATGTTGAGATTTTGCTTTCTGGCAATTGTCGTCAGTTTAGATCAAATAAACTCATAAAGACTCTTACAGGTTTGGACATTTCTTACATCAACATATGTATAAGTTCTGACTTTATTAGCTCACTTCTGCTCATTTTTATTCATTAAAAATCTAGATTTTCATGCAAATTAAACAAAAATTTCAAAGGTTAGCTTTCCTGTGTACCATTGAGGTAAACAGAAAGGATGGTATTCTAGATGAGAGGCAAATATTAAAATCTTTTCTTATAAACCAGACACTGTGAGAACAAAAACCTAACCCTTGGAGAGACAGTCTGAGTGATACTGACAAAAAAGCACTCAGACTTAGACAAAGCACTATGCAAATGTAAAATCAGGGAAACCTAATCCCTAGAGTGCTTTTTATTCTAGTTTACCTAGCTGCCTTTGTCATTTCAACATCAGCTTAAATATTAACCCCAGAGTTCTACTCAGACCCCCAGTCTAAGCAAGACTGTAACAGGATGCATCCAAGGGCCCCCCCAAATAAGTATTTGTAATGGGGTCCAGAACTCAGGGTGTCCAGGATACACACACACACACACACATGAGGTCCTCACCCCCCACAAGTCTGAACTGAGGGATGGGACACACAGAGCAGGACAATTGAGAGCTGTTTCGCATAGCAACAGTTTTGCAACTAACCTCAGGCATGGTCATTTAACATATCTGTAAGTTTGGTTTTTTTTTACTTATTTTATTGTTGTTCAAGTACATTTGTCTGTATTTTCCTCCACCACTCCCTGCCATCCCAGCCATCCTCACCTCCCTCCCCTGATTCCACCCCACCTTGGTTTTGTCCATGTGTCCTTTATAGTTGTTCCTGAAAACACTTCCCTCCTTCCCCACTATTATCCTCCCCCATCTCCCCTCTGTTTACCATCAGATTGTTCTTCATTTCAATGTCTGTGGTTACATTTTGTTTGTCTGTTTGTTTTGTTGATTAAGTTCCATATAAAGGTGAGATCATATGGTATTTGTCCCTCACAACCTGGCTTATTTCACTTAGCATAATTCTCTCCAGTTCCATCCATGCTGTCGCAAAGGGTAGGAGCTCCTTCTTTCTTTCTGCTGCATAGTATGAAGAAATAAATTAAAGAAGACACAAATACATGGAAACATATATCGTGTTCATGGATTGGAAGAATTAATATCATCAAAATGTCCATACTACACAAAGCAATTTATAGATTCAATGCAATCCCTATTAAAGTACCAATGACATATTTCATATCTATGACTTTTAACTCGTTTCATGGATATGTTAAGTAGCTGTGGCCATGCTTTGAGCCAGGGAGATGGGAGTGACTTCTACCCAGGATATAACTGGGAGACAACTCCCCCTGGTTACAGCACCTGTGTGAGAGCTTGGAGATGATTGGCTCCACACCACAGGGCCATGCCTGCCTGGACTTACTATGGCAACCCAGAAAAGTTGGAAAAATACAGGAATGCTGGCAGGAGTAGCAGATTGTGGAGGAGTCAGAAATGGGGCTGTAGGGGAAAATTGGCACTGGGATTTAAACCCAGGGGCAGCAGCCATGCAAAATTGGGACCACGTGGCTTTGAGGTGCTCCCTTTTGCCACATGGCTTAGGAAGCAGGAGAAACCTTGCTGGGAAGAAAAGGGGTGAAAGACTTTTGCTGGTGGGCCATGAGAAGGTGACATGTGGTTTTGGATTAACTGGAGATTGCAACAGCTACACAGCTGATGGTGCCAGGAACTGAGGGGCCACCTGAGCCACAGACTTCTACTTCTTTTCCTGAGATACTGTACCACAGACTGGGCAGAGGGGTAAGAAAGGACTGTGTGCATTTGTGGGTATGCTAAGGGACTTTGGGATCTCAATGAAAACATGAAGTCATTACTCTTAAGTTTGTATAACTTTTGAATAAATAATTTATTTCCTTTTCACCAATCTCTGGCATTGAGAGCTGAAATTCCTGGCGGTGGGCAAGGAGAACCTAATACAGGAGGATCCTGGGATAAGGTGGGGTCCATTCGGTAATAGTATGTTGCTCCCCCCTCCACAGGTCTATTCTGTAACAAGACAACCTCTCGTTCAATTCTCTGCATCATTTGGGTCACCCTCAAATTTTACTTGTTCATCAATTACTGTCTGTTGCCCATTTTCCCCATCAACAGGACTACTGGATTCCTAGATCCTGAAAAAACACCTAAGACTCTGAAGGCTTCCCATGACCATTAGCTGGATGACTGAATATACCTACCAAATAGCTGGTTTTGAAGAAGAGGCTTTTTTATCTTAAGGATCCCTGGGCTTATTGATTATTCAATAATATTTATGAAGTCCCTAACCCCCAAGAACCATTCTAAGCCCTAAAGATACATTTGTAAACAAAACAGAAACCCAAAATCTCTTCTCCAACAGAACTTGTATTTTGGTGCAGAGAGACAGACAACAAATCTACACAATAGGTAAATAATGTTAGAAGGTGAGTGTTCTGGAAGAACAGAGAGTGGGGTAAAGGAGGTAGGTGGTTGAAATGGAGAACAGATGTCTATTTTTGATATTATAAGCTTATTTTATGTCTTGCTTTCAAATAACCAAAGAATCTTCAAAATTATCTAATTTAAATCTCACAGTAACTCTGTGTTTATATTCACAAAGATTAGAAGAATATCAGGAACCCTCTGGCATGTTCTCATGTTGCCTTTAATTAGTTATATGAATTTGGTAGAAAAATTTTCCTGGGCCTCTGTTTCTTCATTTGTAAAATGAGAAGGTTAAACTAGACATTAAAATTTTTTTAGTCCATGAAGTACTTTAATGACAATGTGTAAGTTTACTTGAGGCCTGTAATCCTGGAAAACAGAATGTTAAGAAACATACCCCTACTTGTGTGTTGGAGAAATGGCTTAGTTCAAAGCACCTCCTCCCCATATTGAGACAGCACAGGGGCCTGGGCCACAACCCCCATGATACCAGATGGCCAGGAGCAACATTGGCTAAGCCGTCCACAGAATGTCACAACCCCCACAACCCCCAGCTCAAAAAATAAATAAATAAATAAAGCAAAATTTTGTCTCCCTTATAACTAACTGCTTGCCACTCCTACTCTGATATGAAAAATTCCATGAACCCATCTTTTTCAAAAAGCAGTCTTTTCACACAAGCCCGCTTTGTTCCTACCTTATAAAATCAGCCAAGCAGAGCCAGCTCCTGAGCCAGTTCAATGGACCTTCCTTTCCTCTCTGCTGCTTCCCTACATTAGTAAAGGAAGGGAGGAAATAAAATCAGAAATTAAGCCTAATAAACTAGGGAGCTGTGTCAGAGAGTAAGCCTGACTTACTAGGAAGCTATAACATTCACAGCTCTCCAGGGGAACTTCACATCCTCTGCCAAGGGGATTTAATCCTCGAAGCAGGCTCCCCTGGGGACAACTGGCCATTACCGGACTACCAAGGGAAAGATAAAACAATAAAGGGGAAAGTCCTCTGCTAGGCACATGTGCAATAGAAGCCAAGATGACACAGGAAGAGATCTTTCTACTATGAGGCCTGTGCAGGAGGAGCTAAGATGATCCATAAGGGGGAGGAATCTAACCTAGCAAAAACAATCAGATTGGATAGGGGGAGAGCCCAACACAAGCCCACAAAGAGCCGGAAAAAGACTGGTTAATTTGAAAGAAAGCCAGCCTGAAGTAATATAATCAAAGCTTGACAAAGGCCAGAGGCCTCTCTCAGTAGCATGTTCACGTGTTCTCTCTCCATAGCCATCTAGTGGCTCCAAGCTTGGGCTGGCTCCCAAGCACAGGCCTGCTTACAACAACAGAGACTCGGATAGCCAGACAAAGACAGAGACTGAGCTGGACTAAGCTTTGGCAAGAACTGAACTGAGCCATGCCCTGCCGATGCCAGGACAACAGCAGAATTTCTGGACCCTGGCCTTTTTCTGGGCTTGGTAAAGGTAAGGCTGGACTTCTTCCACAGTGAGACAGAGCTGAGCCTCTGGTCATGAGTGAAACACTGGGCAATGGGGGCAGTCATTTATTTCTACCCCAATAAATCTTACCACTACGCCTCACCTTCCCATGCATGGGTCCCTGGAAAAGCTTTTCTTGTGACACCACGGAAGAACCCCATTTCCTCTGGCAACACCTTGTGCTCAAGCATAAGCTTTATAAAATATGAATGGAAATTTCTCTGAGGCTTCTTCTCTATTTCTATCTTGGGGAACCCAAGAATCCCAATGCCAATAACAATATGACTTAGATAAGGTTCGTGGATGGCTGCCCTGTTTACCAATGACAAGGCCAGATACAGACAGGCCAATGACAAGGCCATGCTCCAGGTTCCCATCTTTGCCTCATAAATGATTAGCTGAATGTTTGTCCCCTCTGATCAATGGGAACAGACTGCTTGCTAACCAAACTTTGGTTGAGATCCTCTCCTTCTCCCAAGTCCCAGAACTCTGACTCATCCTCAGCCTGAGCCAGTAGACAGACCCTTGTGAAAAAAGGTTGGACTTCAGAGAAGACTTTCTTTGATCTCTTCTATTAGACACCCTTTGATTCCACTTGCAGGAAAGGTTCCTTGTAGCCTGATTTACTTCAACCTATAAAAGAAAAATCCTTTTTGCCTTACCCTGAGACACTTGCAAATCTCACATTCAATATATTCTCCCTATTGCAATAGTCCCCTTTCACCTATTGCAATAGTTCCCTTGCCCCATCTGGCAATAATATTTTCCAAAAAGGTCTCTCCTATTTGTTCTTTATTTGACAATAATGGCCAAAACTGAGCTAATTTGTGACTACTCACAACCATGCACATTCAAAAGAAACAACATTCTGCTATCTAAAAAAGACTAAAGAATAAATTTAAATGTTTACTGAAATCTCTTAAAAAGGCTTTGTGCCAGCCTGTTCAAGACAAGTTACACAGAGGTAACAGCCCCCAAAACACAGCATATACAACAAACATTCAGTGCTGTTCTTGCTACATTTCCATCCTAACTCAATTTTGCTTGGCTTAATGTCACCTTCACCCCAGGCCTAAGCTGATATGTCTGCCTCTGCAGAGGGACAAGAAGAACCACACCCAAGTTCCCGAGGACTCTCACAGCTTCCTTCCAGAGGTGAACCTCAGTCCTTCTGCTCATGGTTTGTTGCTTGAAATAGTCAATATCAACAAGATAGGACACTGCAATGCTTCCTATGGCAGGAGCAGGGCAGGGAGAGGACTGAAGAAGTGCCCCACGTTTGATGCTGCAAACATCAAACATACATTCATGTTGTAAGACACAGAGCAATGTATCCTAAAATCCTCCTCACCAGATTTTATCCCCAAAGCTCATACTCCAGATCTCTCACACCACCTTCCTTCAACAAACATTCATCCTTCGGTCTGTTATTTTCTTAGGAAAATTGTTACCTGCCCTTTATCAAGCCAATCATTTGTATTGCCTGGGCATCTGCACTTATACCTCTACCCCTTACACCATCGGCTGCATTTAGATTCAGTTCTGGAAAGGGCCCTGGGAGCCAAACAACAAAACTCTGAAGGTCGCAAAATGGTAGAGAAGGAGAGGTAAAGCAGCGACTAGGAGCACATCTGGCAAGAAATTCATACAAATTCAACTGCATACCTTTTGAAGAAGGAGCAAATTTAAACAGGGTGAGAAAAGAGGCAGCCAGTTTCATCCAACAAACATAGAACCTCTCCTCTAGTTCCAGACCCAACAGACAGCCTCAGGTGGGGGAGGGGAGAAGTCAGTCTGCAATCTGGGTCTTCTCTGGGAGTCTTACTTCCCAAGACCCTCTCACAGCCTAAGCATCTTGGTTGTTATTCTGCTGTTTGAAGACTTCACTTCTGTCAATATTCTCTTTAAACATGAGACAGTTCCAACAGACGCTCAACTGAAAAAAAGGGTAGGAAAACCCACAGTGTTGAGCAGCTGACAGACAGCATTAGTCCCTGACATGGTGCTCCTTAAGGGACTTTCAAGGGCAATCTTGTTAACATGAGATGCTCGCTAACTTTATGTGCTGATTTTAGAACATAACCCCCAAATGAGAAGAGATAACACCTCTATTAAGAAACTCAAGCCCTGGCTGGTGTAGCTCAGTGGATTGAGCGCGGGCTGGGAACCAAAGGGTCCCGGTTCGATTCCCAGTCGGGGCACATACCTGGGTTGCGGGGCCAGGTGCCCAGTGGGGGCCATGTGAGAGGCAACCATACATTGCTGTTTCTCCCTTTCTTTCTCCCTCCGTTCTTCTCTCTCTAAAAATAAATAAATAAATAAAAAATAAAATTTTTTAAAAAAGAAAAGAAACGCAAGTCTCTTTGTCTATCACTGCAGTACACAAGCACAGCTAGGTGGGTTTTTGGATATTGGAGTTATTTTTAAACTGGATTTGGAGGGTTTCTTTGCATCAAGGTAGGCATGAGGGAGGCATCTGAGAGGCCATTACCCTCCAAAGCAGCAGAAGATGTCACAATTGGAGGCTCATGTCTGCCAATTATGAGGAACACGGTGTATGTATTAAAAAGCTATAACTAAAGAAAAGCCACAGTGGCTTTAAATACAAAGCTCAAATTAAAAGTCACAAGAGCTGATGATGTGAATTGCAGATGATAGCTTGCTGTCAGGTAACTTTCATCATAGTGACCACATAGTGATGTGCTCCACTGCCTTAGTGCGAAGAGGTGGCCTGTGTCTATGCACGGAGAGCTCGTGATTCTCCCGGCAGCCCAGACAGGACAGCCACCTGGCAGTGTCACACCAGGATCACACAGGTATTCCTGAAGACCTGCAAGTGAGCACTTGAATCAAGTTTTACAGTTTATAAATTATTGCATGCTCCATTTAACTCCATGAAGGCAGGAATTTTTATCTGTTTTTTCAATGTTATATCCTCAATGCCTAGGAAAAAAACAATGTAAGGGTAGATACTCCATGATGAGTGAATTCTCACCATAATCCTCTGAGATCACAGGCCTATTTTAAAGTTTGGAACATGGAGGTTTGGAGCTTGGTGCAACTTGTCTAAGGTGACTGTAGGAGAGAGGGACAAGTTTGGAGGGACATTGGTGTGTCATTTTGGGTCATGTGGAATTCGAGGTACTTAAGACACATCCAGTTGGAGATGTTACCCTCCCCTGTATCCAGAAGGGATATTTCTCTTCCACCAACTCATAAAGTATTTTTATACCATTTTCTCATTTTGTGTAATTATAACATACTTTCTTGTTTCATAATGACCTCTGTGTAGGCCTTCTTCTTCTAACTAGTTTGTAAATTTGGCAATAGGAGTAATAGTGTTAAATTCTTTTTGTAATCCTTATGAGACCTACCTAACATAAAGGCCATCACAGGTAGATGCTTAATCCAACAATTTATCAAAGATTCCTCTAGCAATAACTATTCAGTATGTTCACTAATCCATTTCCTTTCCTTCCTGGGCACACAGCAAAGATATATGCTAATCTCCTTTGAAATTTGGTGTGACCATGTGACTGGACTCTGGATAGAATGAGGGCGAAGAGATCTCACATTCTCCAAACTAGCCCATGAAACTTCTGCTTAATCCTCTCCACAAACTTTTCTCTTGTTTTTCCTACCCAGAATCAGAGAATTGAGAGATGAACTTTAAGGAGGATGTCAGAGGCTAAAGGAGTACAGTCTCACCATAAACACACCTGACCCCCCTTGAACTATGATGTGAACAAAAAGTAAATCTCGAAGCCAGTGAGATTTGGGGCGAATGTTTGTTACAGCATCTGGCCTTTCCTGAGTAATAGATTTTCCAAACTAAAAAGTTCTATGTGCTTTCTTTGTGATTCCTGGGCAAGTATCCTTTCCTATCACTTATTGTGAGATTTAAATAAAGACAACACTGATTTCACATGCAATTAGAGCAAGAAGAACTTGAAGTTAGTAGCTGAACTAGGTACACATGCAGCTTTTCCTATAATTGCTTTTTTAATAAAATTAGAGGGTAAACTCCTTGATACAGGGATTATTCCTTATTTCCCCTTGTATTCTAACTCTAGCACAGTAGAGTCAATAGATATGTAGTGGATCAATCAATTAATACACATATTTATTGTGTTCCATTTCCTACCGATTCTTTCAAATATTTAGAAATTTAAATATTTGGGAGAAAGTACGTTTTCTTTTAAGTAGCAACAGGTATGATATAACAAAAGCTTCATTCCTGCGATGGCAATCAGTCCTTTAGTTTTCCAAGAGTCTTTTATTTACCTTAACCAGTAAAGGATCAAGTCCCCTTCCATTTGCAAGCTATTATTCTCTAATTGGCATTGAGTCTCCAATCATGATATGAGAGCACCATGTCTGATTTGGCTTCCACTGTGCAAATCCATGGGTAGTTTTGATCCCCAGTGAAACCAGGCAATTAAGACTGAAGTATAAAATCATTCAGCTAGTGTCCATGTCCATGAGTTTGATTATCAGTAAAAACCAGGAATGTGTGTGAAAACATCTCAGTTATTGAGAGGAGAAAAGAATTCTAATTTGCTACTTGATAGCTCTGTCAGGAAATGAGGTAGTGAGAACTCAACTGGGAAGGTCAATGTCATTTGAGTAATTGGCTTTTGATCTCAGCTACCACTGGGGCTGCCATTAAAGCAAGGCACCAGAAGTGCCACTTCTTGTCGACTGCCACATTTTTACTCTGAAAAATGTCAAGATAAGTCCAGTTGGGTCAGAAAAGTTTCCTTATCCTCTTAAGGCAAAGAAAACACCCAAAATCATCCACACTCTAGTCCATCACCTTCAACAACTCCATAACCCTAGTGCTCCGTTTTAAGTTTGGAAGTACCTCCTTCTAGAGATAGTCATCAACTCCAAGAATCTCCAGAAATGTGTTTTTTTACATTTTGATTTAAACTTCTTCACATAATTATCATACCATCTTCTGGAACATAAGATCCACAAGAGAAGGGATTTTATCTCTTTATCTGCACATGCAGAACAGTGCCTAGGGGATACTCAATAAGTATATTTTGAGTGAATTGATTCATACCTGATGAATTTGCTTCATCAGCTATCCACACTCCAGCTCTGTGTTGAAATGGCCTGACTGTTTATTACAACTTCTGCACTCTTGGTTTTATTCTATAATATTGTTATTCAACAATAACTTAAGCCAGTGGTTTTCAACAGGTGTTCCAAGAAATTTTTAAAACATGCAATACCTGACTATTTAATCAGGAACACTGACCTCTTTTCCCTTAAATCATCAACTAAAAAACTGACAGCAGCCAACACAATAATAGTCACCCAATGTGGTCTCTCTTCCAAGTATTAACTGGTCCTGACCCTGCTTAGCTTCAGAGATCAGATAAGATCAGGAGGTTTCAGTGTGGTTTAGCTGTAGACACCACCCAGTGTGAATGAATCAGAATTATACACATTTTTTGTCAGATCAGCTAAAAATATATCTTTTTGTGTGCCACAGAATTTTAGTAATTAATTTGTGTGTTTCATGAGATGAAAAAGGTTGAAAATTGCTGTCAAATTCAAATTCACCATGTTATTTCAACACACTGCCAAGATTTGTCATCACCGAAAGGTGATGACAATTCCAGGTAGTGGGAAACCAGAAATCAACAGGTCCTCATCATTTATAGCATATAATATTGTTTGTGAAACTTTACACAGTATAAATTGATTTCCGAGGAGCCCAACTCATTTTTGGTGGAGCTTTAAAGGAAACTGTCACCCTAAATCCCCAAAATTGATATTTTATCAGGATAGGAACATATGTTCTGAGTTAGGTTGATGTTACCATGGCTTTGGGGCTGTTATTTTAATTTTGCCCTCACCCTAGAGAGACTTCTTAAAAATGAAAAAGGATTCTTTATCACAAGGTTTTAAAATAAAATTCTCATGTGATGTTCTAAGGCATCAGAAACTAAAGTATCAAATAGTTTTAGGGGAAGCAGCAGTTCCATTAAGCTCACTGCTCTTTTGTCCCTGTTTTTAGCAACACATTGAGTCTAGATAAGCTATTCAATACTGTTCAAATTCCCAAGTCCTTACAAGAACACTTGTGTCTCTCAAAAGGACCTGACTGTACTCTAGGTGTACAGATCATGTTCCCAGTTCAGTCATATCTCAGTTATGAACAATTTGATCCTGGTGTTTCATCTCTCAGATCCCATTTATGTTGGAGGAGAAAAAGCAGGTAGTTGGGAGAAAGAAATGGTCTCACCCAGGTTAGTGAAATGCTCTAAAACCCCTCATAAATTCTGCTGATATATGATAGTATCAGCAGAGTCTATAAAAATTCTCACTTTTTTAGCTCAACAACTCTTCATCTGGGATTCTAGACATATATAGCTTGTTAGTGTAGAAAATATATTTTAAATATTAATTAAAAGAGAAAAAATTGGGACCACCTAAATGTCACTTGTTATTAGAATGGTTCAGTAAATGATGGTATGCCCACATTATGCCATATCATTCAGACATTGATTTCTATACTACAATACTGAGATTTTTTTTTTAAAAAATCACATTGAAAATCTTGTGGGGGAAAACAGTGCTGGTGCACATATATGTGCCTGGAAAGACACAAAGCACTTTGTTGTGATATCATCCAGGGAGTAAAAGGATGGAGACAAAATGAAAAGACAGAGCTTTTGGACTTCTGGCCAAGATGGAGGCATAGGTAGTTATACTTTGCCTCCTCATACAACCAAAAGAAGGACAACAACAAATTTAAAGGCAAAAAACAACCAGAACTGCCAGAAAAATCAAACTATATGGAAGCCCAACAACCAAGGGGTTAAAGAAGAAACATTCACCCTGGCTGGTATAGCTCAGTGGATTGAGTGCGGGCTGGGAACCAGAGGGTCCCGGTTCGATTCCCAGTCAGGGCACATGCCTGGGTTGCAGGCCAAGTCCCCATGAGGGCCATGTGAGAGTCAACCATACATTGCTGTTTCTCTCTCTCTTTCTCCCTCCCTTCCCCTCTCTCTAAAAATAAATAAAATTAAAAAAACTAGTTTCTAAAAAAAAAAGAAGAAACATTCATCATTGGTAGAAGGGGCAGAGACAGGAAGCTGGGATGGAGAGGACTCAGGGCAAGGTGGCTGCTAGAGAACCAGATGAGGTGGTGGCTGGCAGACCAGGGGGTCCCACACTTACTTGTGGATAAACTGGGAGGAACAACAGGAGAGCAAGAGAGACTGAGCAGCCCAGTGTTCCAGTACAGGGAAATACAGCCTCAAAACCTCTCACTGAAAAAACCTGTGGGGGTTGTGGCAGCAGGAGAAACTCCCAGCCTCACAGGAGAGTTCATTGGAGAGACCCACAGGGCCCTAGCACAAACATGAACCCACCCAACTGGGAATCAGCACCAGAAGGGCCCAAATTGCTTGTGGGTAGTGGGGGAACTGACTGAAAGCCAGGGAGAGCAGAGCAAGCAGCATTGTTCTCTCTTGGACCCCTCTCCCACATACAGCACCACAATGCAGTGACCTGAGTTACCCTGCCCTGGTGAACACCTAAGGCTCCACCCTTTACTACATAACAGTTGTGCCAAGACAAAAAAAATATGACCCAATGAAAGAACAGATCAAAGCTCCAGAAAAAATACAACTAAGTGATGAAGAGATAACCAATCTATCAGATGAAGATTTCATAACACTAGTAATCAGGATGCTCACAGATATGATTGAGTATGATCGCAAATTGAGGAAAAAGTGAAGGCTATGAAAAGTGATATAAGGGAAAATGTACAGGTCACCAACAGTGATTGTAAAGAAACGAGGACTCAAATCAAGGGTTTGGAGCAGAAGGATGAAATAAACATTCAACCAGAACAGAATGAAGAAACAAGAATTCAAAAAAATGAGGAGAGGCTTAGGAACCTCCGGGACAACTTTAAATATTCCAACATCCAAATCATAGGGGTGTCAGAAGAGGAAGAACAAGAAATTGAAAACTTATTTGAATACATAATGGAGGAGAACTTCCCCAATCTGGCAAAGGAAATAGACTTCCAGGAAGCCCAGGAAACTCAGAGAGTCCCAAAGAAATTGGACCCAAGGAAGCACACACCAAGACACATCATAGTGACATTACCCAAGATGAAAGATAAGGAGAGAATCTTAAAAGCAGCAAGAGGAAAGGAGAGAGTTACCTACGAAAGAGTTCCCATAAGACTATCAGCTGATTTTGCAAAAGAAACCTTACAGGCAAGAAGGGACTGGAAAGAAGTATACCAAGTCATGAAAGGCTGGGACCTACACCCAAAATTACTCTATGCAGCTAAGCTATCATTTAGAATAGAAAGGCAGATGAAGTGTTTCCCAGATAAGGTCAAGTTAAAGAAGTTCATCATCACCAAGCCCTTATTATATGAAATGTTAAAAGGACTTATTTAAGAAAAAGATGAAAACTATAAACAGTAAAATGACAATAAAGAACTATCAACAACCGAACCTAAAATTCAAAAATGAAAACAAACTTAGCAAACAACTAGAAAAGGAACAGATCACAGAAATAGAGATCACATGGAGGGTTATCAGCGGGGAGGGGGAGGGAGGAGAATGGAGAAAAAGGTACAGAAAATATGAAGCATAAATGGTAGGTACGAAATAGACAGGGGAAGGTTAAGAATAGTATGGGAAATGGAGAAGCCAAAGAACTTATAAGTATGACCCATGGACATGAATTAAGGTGGAGGAATTCTGATATGAGGGGGGTGCAGGGCAGAGGCGAATAAAGGGAAGAAAAATGGGACAACTGTAATGGCATAATCAATAAAATATATTTTTTAAAAAGACAGAGCTTTTACTTTTTACTTAAAATACACATATATTGTCTGAATATTTACATAAGCATGTATCATTTATTATTAAATTAAAATAACATTTTAAACTATGTAGGTGGTAAGAGTTAAAAACCCCTAATACACATACAATTTTCTGTATTACTTCACAGTCATTCCTAAGATAAACCTATTGAAAGTTGGCAGTACAGGATTTGGCTGTCCTGATGAGGCCATGAGGAAAACTTTCCTCTTAGAATTAAGAGAAAAAAAAACCTGAATCCAATTCATCTGAGGTAAAATGAGTGAATATACCCCAGTGGAAGCCCACTCCCATGTCAGTTAGCCCATAGTTCATCTTCCCTCTCTTCTGCAATAATTTGCTACAGATATACAAGCCATATGATGCCTTTGATTGGCAGAGAAATTTTGCCTACCCTGGATTTCAAGAAATGCCTCAAAAAAAAGTTTCAGCATCAACCAATTTTTTACTGTACTCTAAGCTTGAGACTGGGAGATTCAAGATATCTGAACATACTAACAAATTTGGAAGTTGATCGTCTTTATTCACAAAACTCTGCCCTTCATTCTAAGTCGGCTCGGAACCCCAAGCTAAGGCTTTCAGCACAACAACAGCATTTTGTTCTGTTTAATTTTATTTTTATTAAATTTATTGGGCTGACATTGTTAATAAAATTATATAGTTTTCAAGTATACATTTGTATGATACACCATCTATATATTAAAATACAAGGTGATGGAAGGAAATTTAACTTTGGGCAATAAACTCTGTTCTTACCAAATCCTGTCTTCCTGCTCAGACTCAATTTCCATATGTCCTCTCCACGGACCAGAAAAACAACACCTGGTTTTATCTACACTCAGAAAAATGAAAGTAGGATAGTTTCTTAACAAAACTTTAGACAATACATAATGATATAAAGTGAAAAGCACCAGCAAAACTCCCAGCACATACAAATGAGGACTGCTATTATTTGATATATATGCTGTTGCATATTTCCCATATGCATATATACACATATAGGCATGTAAATATACATATGTGAAAAACTATTACAAAACTATTATGGTATTTGCTAGCCTGACTTCTTTTAAATAAATCTATATCTTAGATATCTTTCATCTGTATTAGTCTGTAAAAGTAATTTACATCATCATCTTTAATAGCCACATAATATTAGCTTACATAAATTATAACTTATTTAATTAGTCCTCTATTGATTTATATTTAAAATATTTTGTTTGTCTCTGTGACCTACTATACTGTAGTAAACAACCTTGTACATGTACTTTACTTATATATGCCCAATCATTTCTTTTAGTTACATCCATAGAAGTGGAAGTGCAAGGTATATTTTGAATTTCAGTATATACAAAACTATCCTTCATAATAGCTATATTTACTTACACTCCCACCATTTTATTTATTTTTATTCTCTTAGCTATTTTATCCTGTACATTTGACTAGTCAACAGTGTGCCCCAATAGTAAAAATAATAAAATGTATTTTGTGGCTTGTACACACTGATCAGTAAACCTTCTACATTTTTTAGTCATTGCCAATGTGGCCTTAAATTTGTTTTCCTAACCTCATTTTCCATATCCAAGGCTTTTTCCTTCTTATCCCACCTCCTAAACTTTCTTCTGCAACACTTGCATACTGCCTCTCATTGAACTTTATTATTTAACTTTTTAATAACAATTATAAAAGAATCTCTAATCAATTCATAATCTCTGTGAAAGATAAAAGTAGTTAAACTTCTGTAAACTATTGACTATTCAGTAGACTATCCAGTAGAAAAAAAAATGTACAATGAGAGAGTGAAAGGTAAAATGTGACAATATAAAATGATTAAAATAATAAAGTGTTTAGCTTGAGATATTTCAGAAAAATGTTGGCTTTGTAGCAAATGAAATAAACTTGGAAATGTTTGAATGTTTTGAAATTTAGAATGGGAGCGTGTTAGGGAATAATAGCTCCCTGTGGAAATCATAGTGGTTTCCAGAAAGATGAATCAGAGGGAAAAAGAGAAGTGATTATGTTACTTCCATTTTCTATTGCGGGAAAGACCACAGCTGTTGCTCAAGCAGGCCCTGTGAGACTTGGGGTGAAAAGACTGAAGGGACCTAGCCAGGAGTCACATCCACGCCCAGGAGAAATGTGAAAGAAGGCAGAAGCCCACCATGCCTCCGTTTGTTAACTGTCACCTTCAGGCTCCTTCGCTGCCTCCTGAAAGTATATACTAACATGAGCTGAAAATGGCTCAGAACTTTGTTAGAATCTGAATCATAATCAAAGCCTGACACTAAGAGATGCATAGTTTTAATCAGATTTCGATTAGTTTGATTGCATAGCTTCACAAAATTTACCATAAAACCTTGTATTCACATTATAAAAAATTAAAAAACAGAGTCTAGCCTCATTATTTGCAGATACTGAATTTGCAAATTCACCTACTTGCTAATATTTATTCGTAACTCCAAAATCAATACTTGCAGAACTTTCATGGTCGTTTCCAGACGTGCCCAGAGAGGTGAAAAACCTGAATCATCCCAAGCACACACTCCCAGCTGAGTCTGAACGAGGTGATACTGCCTTGTTGTTTCTCATAATGTAAACAAGTGTCTTTTCCACACTCTATTTAGTGCCAAATTTTTCTAATTACTGTGTTTCTTGTTGGAGATTTCACTGTTATAAGTGGCCACTAAGAGCAGTGTTATAGTGCTGTCTCGTGTCCCTAAGCACAGAAGCTGTGATGGGCCTTAACAACCTATTAGAAAGTGTCTTTAAACTGTTGCCTATCAAGTATGAGACATCCAGATGGGAATGTCTGCTTCTATCCAGGAGTGATTATTTTCTACCAATAGTATTTTACACACGAGCCCTTCTAGTAGTTACTAAAAACTTTCTTACATACATAATCTGTGTGTGTGTCTTACTCTTGTTGTTAGACTGCAAATCGAATGACAAGAGGGATAGTGCGTGATTTATTTTTATAAGCCTTATAGTGCCTACTTAGCACAAAGGATTGTGTGTAGTTGGTGCTTAATTCATCTAATATATCAAAGAACAGACGGATGGATGGATGGATGGGATGGATGGACAGATGGACAGATGGATGGCTTCAAGCAGTCTAAGAGATGTAAGGTGAAAGAAATGTAAAAAAAAAATGAAACTCAGGTTATAGAATTCTGATAAGATATTTGCTACCAGGAAACATGAATTCTAATTCATGGTTTGTTTAAATGTATAAACTGAGTGCCTTTCAGCGAATTTACTTTATCAAAGACATGGAAAAAAGAATAGTCTTAGATTATGAAGTAACACAGATATATGTAGCTGCTAGGACATGATTTTACTTCTGAAACACATTAAGGGCGATGCAACATAATTAGCACTGTTAGTAGTACTGAAAGTGATTTCTATGTTACCTCAGTACCTCAATTCAGTGCACATTAATAATTCAAGAGATAATTTTTCAATCTACAAACTCATAGCTTGTAAAAATGAAAATATCCCTTAAACAATTCGATTACCTACTCTGTTTAATTTGTAACTACCATGAAGGATGGATGTTTACTTTCTTCTTGTTGAAGGATTGATGTTTACTTTCTTCTTACTTACCTCTCTTGCACTTCACCCTCCTAGCAACTCTGACAAGCCCTTTTCCAGTATGAATATATATTTCATAATAATAATTATTACAGAGATTAGGTTTGATCTGACTGGTCTGCAGAAAATAAACTGCCCACCTTTTAGAATCATAACCATTTAATACATCAGAAAAGCAATTAGCTAAATAGCAGCCTAATATCCTGCAACTACTCATCTGCCTTTAAAAGGTAGGCAATTTATTTCCCTTTGACTAGTGAAATAAGCCCTAACGTAATTGCTAAGTATTACTTACAGAGAGAAATCCTTAATGTCCCAGCAATTAAATGCTACTCTTTCCCTTTAGTGTCAAAGGTAATATTTCAAATTAAAGTACGTGCCATCCTCCCAAACTCCTTTATCTCCCAACACAAGAATTCGTAGAACAGTTTGGGTTTGAATTTTTTACACTCTTTGACCTTGAACAAATTGCATCACTTCTCTGAGCTTATTAATCTATCTTATTAATAAAATAATTTTATAAGGTTATTGTGTATTAATGAGATAATGTGTACAAAGGCCAACATATAGAAGCTACTAATAAATATTACCTTGGGTGACAGATTGTGGGATTAAATCTATGATTATAGACAGATATTACCTCATAGAATCTATGTCATTCTACTGTCGAGTTCAGTTGATGTGATTTTCTGGTTTCTGATTTCTACACAAAGCACAAAAACAGAGACTTCTAGCATGATCTGGTTTGAGAAGGAGCAACTGCAGTTCCTCATCTAGTAACAACTGTCTATTTCCAGCCCACACAGTTCCCCTGCAACATGCACTCATAAAATATTACAGTCAACTGGATGGTGAGCAAAACTAAAGATGGTAGGCAATGAAATGGGTCAAGGCGAGGACAGAATGCAGAGTTTGCTCTGCTTGACCTCCTTTCAGATTTTAATGTTTTTAATAACTGTGTTTAGTGTGTCCTTCTCCCTTAGCCTGACTTGGTATAATTTTCCTATCTCTCTCCCTGAATCTATTCTATCTCGTTATTTTTTAATATCCAGTCCTAGTACACTGTTCTTATTATATTTTATAGTAAACAATGGTGTATATATCTTTATTCACCCTGAAAATACTTTTATTAAGCAACTCCTTTGGGCCCTGCCTTCCAGAAGCTACCAGTCAGAGGGAAGACCATGATTATGTGTAAAGGAATAAGCAACAATTTGTGCCAGTCCCACTTCTAGCCAAGGGCTTGCTTCATCCACAAACCAAATTGTTTGGTAAAGCTGATTGCTGCCAGCTTCATAATTAATCCTGCCTGCTCTCCGCCAGCTCTTTCTTACTCAGCTCTGTACTCCTTGATACTCTCCCCTTTTAATCTAGAGCCTGCTGCACTCGCCTTGTCAGAGGCTCCTATCAGCTTCAAGCACGGGCTGTGGACCACATGGCCTGCTTGTGCACTCAGTGTCTATACTCCGGTCAGTCAGAATTCAGAGCCCTCTTCCTGGTCTTTCCCACAGCTCCTTCACCTCACAATCCCCTTCCTCTAGGGTACTAATTCTCAAAGGGTGGTTCACAAATACTTAGAGGTTCCAGAGACCCTTCCAATGGTACACAAGTTCAAAACTGTTTCATAATAATAATTTGACATTTCCCATTACATGGACATTTGCACCGATGGTGCAAAAGCAATGGTGGTTAAGATTGCTGGTCCTTAGCACGAATCCAGGCAGTGGCGCAAAGCTGTACTAGCAATCATTGAATTCATCACCATAGTTCTTTTACAAAAGCCAGTTTCACTTAAACACTTCACTTAATTAATGTAGTAACAATTATTAATTTTATTAAGTCTCAACTCTAGCATACATAACTTTTTAATATTCTATGTGATAAAGATGAGAAGTATAGATAAAACACTTCTGGTCACGTATCAAAGTGTGATGACTATGTCAAAGAAAAAAAACCTTGTGCAGTTATTTGAATTATAAGCTAACCAGTTTTTTCATGGAACATTGTTTTCACTAAAAGAAAGATTACAAACTGCTCTGGCCAGTGTGGTTGAGTTTGTTGGAGCATCATCCAGTGAACTGAAAGGTTAGGAGTTTGATTCCAGGTCAGAGCACAACTCTAGGCTGCAGGTTTAGTCCCAGGTTGGAGCATACAAGAGGTAACCAATCGATATTTCTTTCTCACATCAATGTTTCTCTCTCTCTCTCTTTCTCTCTCTTCTTCCTCTCTCTATAAAATCAATGAACATATTCTTGGGTGAGGGTTTTTTAAAAAATGAATGCCAACTGCCTTTCTATTCAGCCAGACATTAAAGAAATGAGCAAAAGAGCCATGTAATGCCACTCAGTTCAGTTCTTACCACTGAACTGTTTTTTCATTTGGGAAATTATAATTATGTTTTATATCATTGTCATTTTTATGTATTTAAACTTTCTCAGGTTTAATTTCTGATACAGAAAATATAATAAATATGACTCACATAAATAAAAGCTCATTGGGACTCAACAATTTTCAAGACCATGAAAAAGCTCTAAGACCAGAAAGTGTGAGGATGGCTGTGCTGTGTTACAAGCATGGCCCACCCAGGAGAAACAGGCACAAGCTTCAGTGGTAGCCCAAAGGACACCGAACTCTCACTGAGATCAGGGAGACATAGAGGACACATTTTATGAGCTGTCATTTGAAATATATAGGACTTCATTTGTGCCCTCCTTAGACAATAAGCTCTCTAAAACAGTGTGATTGTGTTGAATAGCATGGTGGAGAATAATGGACCAGATATCAGAAAACAAAGGAAATTACTCTTTTGTGATACACAGCCATTGATTTATCATCTATGGGCCTCAGTTTCTTGACTTATAAAATGCAGACATTAAATTAGGTCTACCCCTAGGGTACCTTTTACATATATGTTATATAGTTGGCATTTAACAAGTAATGGTTAAGCATAGTTTTCTCTTTTTAAAGATTTATTTACTTTTAGAGAGAGGGGAAGGTAGGAAGAAAGAGATGGAGGAAAACGTCAATGTGCAAGAGATACATCAATCAGTTGCCTTTCACACGTCCCCAACCCAGGCATATGCCCTGATCAGGAATCAAACCGGTAACCTTCAGGTTCACAGGCCAGTGCTCAAACTACTGAGCCACACCATCCAGGGGATGGTTAAGTATAGTTTCCAATCTTCAGAAACTTAAAAAAATTCTAAAAGACATTAGAAAAAACTCTTATTATTGAGAGTCATTGAAATCATATTTTCAGAGACTTTTAGAGGCATGAACGATTATAATATAATGTTAATGCAAATTATACAAACTTGTATATATATTACGATCTTAAATTTACTATGAGAAATATATGTATACATATTTATATGAATACTTATCTCTGGATGACAGAAATTACTGAATATTGATATTTTCTTCTTTATACATTTATATTTTCTAAGCATAATCAGAAAGTTTTTATATTTTATATCTTAGAATTGCTTATTTCTTATGATAGCCCTGTAAAATAAGCTATCATTTTCAATCTGCTGGTGAGCATGCATGAAGCAAACAAAACAAATTGCCCATTTTTCTAGGAGTTAGGAATAGAAATTCCAGCTTTCTTTCCACAATGACCACTAAGGTATATCACCTTTTCTGGTTATTTAAGCTCTGAACTCTAGATATCAGGACTCACACAATCTTTCTTCATCAAGCTCTGGAAACAGGAGCTTGTGGGAGAGGCTGGGGAAGGCCCTTTAGTTTCCATTCTCCCTCTGGGCACAAGATGTCATCTCAGAGACTGTGTTTCACAGCCTTAGTTGCAGGTGGGTGTGGCCATGTGACTCCTCCTTAACAAGTGGAAGCCAGGCAGCAGTGCCGCTTGTAACTCCTTTGTCCAATTAAGAAGCTGCTTATCTTTGTTGTATGCCATGATCGCGAGGACAAATGCTGGAGACTTTTCAGGCTTAAAGATCTTACTTTATTGGCCAAGCTTTTACCTGCGCAGGGGCGAACTCTCAGGGTGTCCGAAGGCACAGTACCCACAAGGGCCGCAGAAGAGTCGCACCTAACGCTTACAGCTAGGTCCTTATACAGGGAAATTGGCGCGATTTGGCAAGAGCAAGCAAGCATTTGAACAAAAGCAGAGTTGGCGGTTAGCTATTGGCTACAGAGTTGGCGTGTGCGGGAAGGGTGGGGTATACAACGGTTATGCTTGCCTAAGTGGAAAAATTTCAAAACTAAACAGTCTATAATCAGCACATAGCAGGGTGTTTACTCAACCTTTGGGGAGGTATATTCTGTCCTTTCTTTCTAGGGGACTTTCCTAATTTTCTGGTTCTCAACGATCTTCCCTTCCTCTTTCCCACTTGTCACTGACTGGAAAATGCCAACCAACTGAAGAAGGCTGCTTGGACCCTGAGATGATATCTACTGGCTGAGAATACAGAGCTACCAAAGGAACCTGGGTGCCAAGAGAGCATCACAGAGCAATGCCACTTAATTTCCCCCAGCTTGCCTGGCTAGGTCTAGACTATCATGTATAAGAGAAATAAACTTCTGGGTTATTAAAACAACTTCTTTATGTATCTCTTTGTTACAGTCTGACTAGTACCAACACTAACGCCTAGTTAAAGACTATTGCTTGATAGCTACATATTGCTCTTTATGTATGCACAGGTTTGGCTCTCAGAATTCCAAGGTCTAATTGACCATCAAGAAGCAAACTTGATGACCATTATAGCCCTATTTCAAAGTACTGAGAGGCTATAATTTGCATTTATTTTCTTTCAAGTTGGAAATATCAAGCAACTGAGCCCACTAACTCTACCAGAAACAGTACTTCTCCAACAGACACTTCCACACTTCCCCATGCATTTTTTTTTTACACCACAAAGTTTTCCTAATGCTTTAGGGAATGTGAAATAGGAGTAAGCCCTAGAGCAGTGGTGTCAAACTCATTTTCACTGAGGGCCACATCAGCCTCACGGTTGCCTTCAAAGGCCTAATGTAATTTTAGGGCTGTATAAATGTAACTACTCCTTAATAGTTAAGCAAGAGCTTGGTGCTGCCACTGGGTAGAAAAAAGGTGCCGGGCCAGATAAAACAAGGTGGAGGGCTGGATTTGGCCCGTGGGCCTTGTGTTTGCCACCTGTGCCTTAGAGTCTACTACAATGATGATATCCATAATGTTTATCTATTGCTAGAGCTCTAAATCTCAGGGTTTAAGAAATTATTTAACTTGAAAACTGAAAGAAAGTTATTCAGAAATCTATATATTATTTTGATGTTTTTAACAAGAAAAAGTACATTTAAATGCCCAGCAATTAAATGATGGTTAATTATGACATATAGCCTTTCTGTGGTATTTTATTAATGTGTCAACAATTATAATCATGAAGAATATAGAAACATGGAGTAATATGTCTAATATAAAGTTAAGTCAGGAAAACAGTAAAGTTTTATTTTTACTATGATTTTAACTATGAAAAATAACACATATCTACTAGGAGGAGTAGTGAAGAAACAGAAAACTGGGAGGTTATGAGTTATAAGACTGACACTTTCTAGATGATGCTATTGTTACCCAACAGCAAGTGGGACTCCTACTGCCTGCAGCCCATAGACAAACTCCAGAGGCATACATAGGCTTGGTGAAAAAGGACAGGGGTGATTTATTCAAAAGCCACATAATTTTGGAAGAGTGCTCATTCCCTTTAAAACCTCCAAAGAAAAATAACCCTGCCACCCTTTGCCAGGCCAGATGAGACCAGTCTGAGGTTGTGCCCAGAGTTCCATCTCCCATTGAAAAATAACATCCTTTGGAAACGTAGGCAGCTGCCGCACAGTCACCCAGACCACTTTCATTGGTTCCGGTTACAGTCTGGGTTCAGGCGTCTTTCTGAAGTTTGAACATTTGCCAGAGTCCTATTTTTCTGCACAGACCTTTCTTCCACATGCTACTTACCTGCCCTGAACCTACACCCTGTCCCTCTGGCTACTGGCTCACTGTACACCTGGCTGGACAGGGCCGCCTGCAGGGCAGTGCCAAGTCCCTGCTGCTTCTCAAGCCAGGAGGTACCTGGGTTTGCTGCCAGACCACCCTGTCCCCAGAACCTGCTGGTCCACCACGCTTCCAACAGGGTGAGTAAGGGGAAGGAGAAAAGTGGGTGAGCCTCTATGTGTTCTGTGTTTAAAAGTCTGGGCCCAAAATCCCATGCGCAGCCAAAGCATCCATCATGCTCATCAGCCTGTGCAGTATCTCTGCCCCTCCTCTTGCTGCCAAGACCCAGAAGGAGGGAAGGGTTTCTAGCTGTGAGAAGCATCAGGCATCACACGAAGGTTTGTTTACCCTTTACCCTGGGGGTGTGGAAATCCGTCACAAGTTGGCTGCAGCTCCCGACCCCTCCCCCACTCCGTGGAGTTCAGCCTCTTGAGTCACCTTGGGGTTCCGTCTCCTACTCCTCAGGGATCTGCCAGATCCCCCTGTAACACTATTTCCTCTTTTAAATTGTCCGTTACATTACTTGGGTACTATTTGAACAACAAATAATTTCCCTTTTAATTTTTTTTTACATTTCTCTTCAAAATGTATGGGAATAAATATGCTTACGGATTAGCACACTGTTTTTAGTGGCTCATCACTGTCGTCCTCAGTACCCCCAGCCTGGTAACCAACCCACCCATGACTTTCTTCATGTTCATACAAACAATGCATACCTAGAGTCACATTTTAGGAAACTTTTGTTATTGGTATTTGTTTTACATACAAACAAAAAAAAAAGGATGCTGTTAAATAAGTTACCCTATGTGTTTTACTTAGTAAAAGGCACATTCTTGATAGCTCTTTACATTACTCTTTTCTTGCCCTTGCTGGGTTGCTCAGTGGGTTGGCTCATTGTCCTGTGCACCAAAGGTTGTGTCAGTTCTCTCCATCAGAGTACACACCTAGGTTGTGGGTTCCTGCCTTGTCAGGGCATGTACCAGAGGCAACCTATCAATGTTTCTCTCTCACATCATTCTTTCTTTCTCTCCCTCTCTCCCCCTCTATCTCAAAATCAATAAACATATCCCCTGAGAGGATTTTTTTAATTACTCTTTTAATAGCTGTATAGGAGGTATTCAGTATTTAAAACAAAAATAAAACAAAGGGCATTGCACTCTAATTATTCTTTTTGTCCCCTACCAGCTACCACTACCAGAATCTTTTTTCCTTCATTTTTATTTTTGACACTATTACAGATTTCTCTATCCCCCTCTTTGCCCTTTTCGACACAGCCCCCACCCCCTTCCGTCTTGAGCATGTATTGCAAAGCACACACAGCTTTCTTGACCTGCAGGTGAACTTTGCAGCAATCACATCATTAGCTCCAGGGCAGCTGGAGGATCTATATAACAAAAGGGAGATATTCAGCCTAGCTTTGCAGGACTAAGACCAGCTTTTCCTCCCCAGAAACAGAAAAGACATTCACAAGAATGTCTTCATAAACAGTCTGCTCTGTGCTGCTGCAGTTCTGCAACAGCGCAGACTTTTTTTTCTTTTCTGGTTTATTTATTTATTTTTATTTTTTATTTTTTTTAAATATTTTATTGATTGTGCTATTACAGTTGTCCCATTTTTCCCCCTTTATTCCCCTCTGCCCTGCACACCTCCTCACTCACATTCCCCCTCTTTAGATCGTGTCCATGGGTCATACATATAAGTTCTTTGGCTTCTACATTCCTATACTATACTTAACCTCCCCCTGTCTGTTTTCTACCTACCATTTGTGCTATTTATTCTCTGTACCTTTTCCCCCTCCCTCTCCCCCTCCCACTCCCCTGTTGATAACCGTCCATGTGATCTCCATTTCTGTGGTTCTGTTCCTGTTCTAGTTGTTTGCTTAGTTTGCTTTTGTTTTAGGTGTGGTTTTTAACAACTGTGAGTTTGCTGTCATTTCACTGTTCATATTTTTTATCTTCTTTTTCTTGGATAAATCCCTTTAACATTTCATGTAATAAGGGCTTGGTGATGATGAACTCCTCGAACTTGACCTTATCTGAGAAGCACTTTATCTGCCCTTCCATTCTAAATGAAAGTTTTGCTGGATAGAGTAATCTTGGATGTAGGTCCTTGCCTTTCATGACTTGGAATACTTCTCTCTAGCCTCTTCTTGCTCGAAAAGTTTCTTTTGAGAAAGCAGCTGACAGTCTTATGGGAACTCCTTTGTAGGTAACTGTCTCCTTTTCTCTTGCTGCTTCTAAGATTCTCTCCTTATTTTTAATCTTGACTAATGTAATTATGATGTACCTTGGTGTGTTCCTCCTTGCGTCCAACTTCTTTGGGACTCTCTGAGCTTCCTGGACTTCCTGGAAGTCTATTTCCTTTGCCAGATTGGGGAAATTCTCCTCCATTATTTGTTCAAATAAGTTTTCAATTTGTTGCTCTTCCTCTTCTCCTTCTGGTACCCCTATAATTTGAATGTTGGAATGTTTAAAGTTGTCCCGGAGGTTCCTAAGCCTCTCCTCATTTTTTTGAATTCTTGTTTCTTCATTCTTTTCTGGTTGAATGGTTTTTTTTTTCCTTCTGGTCCACACCATTGATTTGAGTCCCAGCTTCCTTCCCATCACTATTCATTCCTTGCACATTTTCCTTTATTTCATTTATGGTAGCCTTCATTTTTTTTATCTAATTTGCAGCCAAATTCAACCAATTCTGTGAGCATCCTGATTACCAGTGTTTTGAACTGTGCATCTGATAGGTTGGCTATCTCTTGGTGGCTTAGTTGTATTTTTTTTTGAGCTTTGATCTGTTCTTTAATTTGGGCCATTTTTTTTTTCTCAGTGTGCCTGTTACGTATAAGGGGCAGAGCCGTAGGTTTCACCAGGGCAGGGCAAACCACATTGGTGTGTTGTGACTCTGTCTGTGGGGAAGGGGCCTGAGAGTGAACATGGCGCTTGCTCAACTCTCTGCAGGCTTTCAGTCATTTCCCCCACTGTCCACAAGCAAACTGGGCCCTTCTGGTGCTGATTCCTGGGTGGGCGGGCTTGTGTATATTCTAGGACCCTGTTGGTCTCTCCAACGAACTCTCCTGTAGGCTGAGAGTTATTCCCACTGCTGCCTCAACCCTCACAGGTGATTTCAATCGGTGGTTTGAGGCTTTATTTCCCCGAGCTGGAACCCTGGGCTGCGTGGTCTGTTTCGTTCCGTAGTTGTTCCTTTATCCGCACACAAATGTGGGACCTCCCACTCCACCAGTCACAGGCTTGCTAGGTCCACCAGCTGTTGCCTGGCCAATGTTAAGACCCGCAAGTTTGATAAGGGTCAACAGCAGGCCACCAGACTCGGGCCAGCAAGAACAAGGAGCCGTAACTAGGGCAACGGCCCCTCCCCCTTGACACTTCTGCCCCGAGAAGATAGGGTGTACCCACCTCCCCTTGGAGGAGGAGTGGAATTCCTGCTGTGTGCTAATTATGGACTGTTTAGCTTTGAAATTTTTTAACCGTTGCATACCCCTACCCTTCCCGCTCGCGCTAACTCTGTAGCCAATAGCTAACTGTCAGCTTTGCCTTTGTTCAAATGCTTGCTTGCTCTTCCCACGCGCGCCAACTCCCCTATAAAAACCCCCAGCCTGTAAGCGCCCGGCGCGGCTCCATCTGCAGTCCTCTGGGCACAGTGTCTCCTGACACTTCTGGGAGTCTGCCAGTGTGGCTCCATCTGCAGCCCTCTGGACACCGTGTCTCCTGACACGTCTGGGAGTTCGCCCCTGCGCAGGTAAAACTTGGCCAATAAATTCCACCTTTTTAGCCTTGAAGTCTCTGTTATTTGAGTTACTCGCGTCTAGCATACAACAGCCAAGAGCCCTCTACACCTGGCTCCGCCCACTCCACCCAGCTCTGCCCCTCCTACCAGTCTGGATGAACCTGTCTTAATTCCTTGGTTGTCGGATTTCCATACAGTTCGATTTTCTGTCTGTTCTCATTGTTTTTTGTTTTTAAATTGTTGTTGTCCTTCCTTTGGTTGTGCAAGGAAGCACAGTGTGTCTACCTAAACCTCCATCTTGGCCAGAAGTCCTCGATAATTTACTTTTTATCTTCCAGTTTAAGACAGAGGTCTTTAATGACTCTTAGATGACAGTTCTTCAATCAAAATCAAACAACTCACGAATTTAACTTTACGAGAAGGTGATTTGAGGTAATTTTAAAAAATCGCAATACTCAATTGAAGCTTTTAACAGCTCTAACTTGGCTAGCTCTAAAATTTTGTGTTTGCTTTATGAAATGATTCAGAGCTTCTCTCTGATATTTTACGCACTGAGCCATTTTGCTTTTCCACATCATCTCATCCATCAGAATTTATGAAGTTTTCAAATACACCTGTTGCGGAAACATAATTCACAACGCGGGAAAGACGACAAAGCACGACTCTTTATTACACGAGGCGCACGGGCTCGGAGGAGAGGGTCTCCAAATTCCGAGCCCCAATCTCTGATCTCCCGGGGTTTAAATAGCCCTGGGTTTCCTGCCTACGTGACAAGACTCACGCCCTGCCTACGTGGCAAGACTTACTGCCTACGTGGCAAGCAAGGGTTACAGAAGCTTGAGTGGAAGTTAAATCTAGCTATCTTATTTGTTAAAAACAAAGCACAGAATGTTACATGATTCAAGCTAAACACAAGTTCTACAATCAAGGACAAGGCACAGGGGCTAAATACGCAAGTTGCAAAGTACAGAGACAAAACATGGGAGCTTACAAAATACTGAGTCACAAACATGGAGGTTGCCTGTTCTTCACCCCCGCCCCCCTTCTGCAGGCGGGAGCTGTTTCTGCAGGGGCGGGGGGTGGCTGCTGCCTTCCCGGGGGATGGAGCCTGCTGCAGCTCCTTGCTCTCTGTGGGCGGGGGCTACTCTCTTGGAGTCCCACTCTCTGCAGACTGGGAGGTGTTTCTGCGATTCAGTAACACAGAGGTTACCTGTCACATTTCCCCCTTTGATGCTAAACAACACTGGTGTCTGTTCTAGCATCAATGTCATAGTCCGTATATTCACTCTCCGTCTGAGTTGGCTGCAATCTCTGGTAGTGGTGTCTCTGGAGAGAAAGGATCTTGGTGGTAGCCCTTCAGGTCACTGCAGCAAAGCTGCTGCCACACAAAACAGCTCTGAATGGTCCTGCTCCGTGTCCTATCCCTCCCAGTTCAGACCTATAGGGGTGAGGACATTCTACATATATTTGTTTAATATTTCCTGGATACCTTGAGTTCTGGACCTTATTACAAATCCTTGTTCAGCCTCCCCCCTTGGCTGCACCCTGTTACAATTCCTCCTTTCAGATTAAAACCCCTTTATGATCTTATAAAGGACAATGGAAGAAGGTCTCATCTTCTTGTAACTGCTTCCGGCTAGACATGGATGTCGTCCTACCTACCCAAGGGTCAGGGGTGCCCTGAATGGTGGGTGCAGCACAAGGGGAGTCCTTCCTGCAGGGGAAGGATCTTACAGAATCTAGGTCAGGCAGCTGTCACCAGGAAGTTGCAGGTTTGGTGTCTAAAGGCTGGTATTACTGGACAGCTGACATCCTTGTCGTATTCTGGAGATGATGGATTTGGCAAGACAGTTGGAAGCACAATTAACTCATAACTACTACTAAATGACAAAGGCAGGGACTCAGGTAAAGAATGGCTTATCTGGAGGAAGGT
>PVJI01014118.1:9224-45549 GCA_004026765.1 Micronycteris hirsuta
TTATTTTTATTTATTTTTAGAGAGAGGGGAAGGGAAGGAGACAGAGAGGGAGAGAAACAGCAATGTATGGTTGCCTCTCACATGGCCCTCACGGGGACCTGGCCCGCAACCTAGGCATGTGCCCTGACTGGGAATCGAACCGGGACCCTCTGGTTCCCAGCCCGTGCTCAATCCACTGAGCTACGCCAGCCAGGGCCCTAACTAGATTTGTTTTTAAAACAGAAAGTGTGGCTGACCTCAAGAGCAAATAAGCACTATCACCCTTGAAGTTGTGAGTTTAAATGGTTAACACAACTCTACTTGGAAAATAACTTACAGCATGAACTCAAGCCTTAGGAATGCCCTTGTACTATCTGCGGGTTAATCGAATCATGATCTGGGAGCTAACTGGAGATGAAGATGAATGCAGACAGAGAGAGAATGAATATTCAGAGACAAAGACCAGACCACATGTGAGAAAAGAATTCTGACATATGGCTACAAGCCCACCGGCTGGGGTCTTGGTTAGTGACCTCCAGTTTCTCCTTTTTTCTTGCCCCCGCAAGCCCATAATCTCCAACCAGAACCTTCCTGTTTTTCACGTAAATCGTCCCCCATTCCTGCCTTCCTTGCAGGTCTCTAACAGAAGATATGCTGCCCTGAGCCCCTTGCTGCAACGGCTCTGCCTGTCTGCATTTGGGTGGGTTCATTTCCGTAACACACATTACCTGAGCAATGCTGGAAAACACGGTTCACGAAAACTGTGAAAGAATCCCACAGAGGCATTAAAAATCACATTGAATAAAAAAAGAAAATCACCCTGAGCGCAGGCCTGCAAACCAAAAGGTCCCTTGTTCCATTCCAGTCAGGGCACAAGCCTAGGTTGAAAGCCCAGCCCCTGATTGGGGGCGCGCAGACCAATCCAGGTACCTCTACAGTGCTGATATTTCGCTTCCTTTCTTTCTCCCTTCCCCTTCTCTAAAAATAAAAAATCACATTTATTTTAATGTCATTATTACAACATTGAAAAGCTCCTACGTGTGAAATAAAAAAGCAGGACAGAAAATCACTATTGAGGAGCAACTGCGACTGCTAAAACAAAAACAAAAACAAAACAAAACAAAACAAAACCCCTGATGTTGCTGGTCTGATTGCCGCTCAGAGCACATGCCTGGGTTGCCAGCCAGGTCACCAGTGGAGGAGGCGGTGCGAGAGGCAACAGATCGATATTTGTTATTCTCTCCCTTCCCCTCTCTCTAAGAAAAAAAAAAAAAAACTTAAAAATAAAGCCAAGGTAATGTTAAGAGAAGCGGGGCGTTTCTCAGTGTCTGCATCCTTCCAGCACCTGCTGCCTTTGCAGCGCGCGTTCACAACAGGTGCCGGGAGGCCAGGCGCTCAGAAAGTCTCCCTCTCTTCTAGGCGGCGAAAACCTACAGCGCCTACACCCTCTCCACGGCCGCAATTTCCGCCGGCGTTTGAGTACGTCAAGAGCTCGACAACGGCATACTACAACTCCCAGGAACCTCCGCGACGCGACTTCCTGCCCTTGTCGGACATTTGCAAACGCCTGCAGGACCCTAGTTCGGTGAGTTGCACTGCGCTTGTCTTCGACGTACTCCCCTCTCGGCCCCTCCCACGACCCTCAAGTCAGCGCCGTGGAGGCGGCGGAGGTGGAACTTCCACGCACACCTCCTGGATCCGTGTCCCTCTGGGCCGCACTGGAGAGCGAGCCCGGTCGCCTTCCACCACAGCAGGGCGCACCGGCTTCCTAACTCATTTCATCTCCCCCCGTCCCCTCCCCCTTCTCGGGGGGTGTCCTGTTTCCCCTCCTCCCTGCCTCACAGACCTTAGTGGATGCGGAGAGCCAGCGCGCCCCTCGGGAAGTGAGCGGCGCGGGGTAAGGCCGCCTCAGGCAGGCCCTGGGCGCGCCGGGTTGCGCAAAAGATGTGACCTACGCACATCGCAATCCTCGGCCATCGCCGGACACTCCTGCCCCACGTTAAAATGTTTTTTCCCCTCCTTGGTAAGAATGACAGGCATTTGACCTGTCACTTCCAACCTCTTCTCCCAACAAGAGCTTCTGAAATGTTTTCTTTAGGGACCTTTCTTAACTCACTAATAAATATCTGCCGTTATCTTTAGAGTTTAATCCCTTCCCTGTTCTTAGGATTTCTAGGGTTCATCCCCACCCCCAAACTCTGGATTTTAAAGTATAGTTCATTCCTTTTTCTTTAAGCAGATGCACGTAAGGCTTAAAATTCCGCGGAGGGTAACTAGAAAGCCTGGGACAGTGAGCGACCTGACATGTGCCCCCTCCCCCGATACAGGACTTGGAGAGGTCGCCTCCCTACGGCTCAGTGGTGAGCCAGGCACCATTTGACCGATAACCTTGCATGACACTCAAAAACCACCCTCTTCCCTGGCTGGTATAGTTCAGGTGATTGAGTGCCCACCTGCAAAGCAAGGGGTAGCTGGTTCGATTCCCAGTCAAGGCACATGCCTGGGTTGCAGGCCCCAGTAGGGGGCACGCAGAAAGGCAACCACACATTAATGTTCCATTCCCTCTCTTTCTCCCTTCCCTTCTAAAAATAAATAAATAAAAATCTTAAAAAACAAAACCACCAATCAACCAACCAAATCTTCCTTCTCCGTATTGCTTCATAGCTCCCTAATTTCTACATATAATTTGTTTTGTACTCTTTGGCTCATCAGAGGGATTTTTATTTAGTGCCTTCTTTAAAATAACTGCTGGGTTCTTTTTATCCTATTCTATCTCCCTGCCCCCACTCGGTTTCTGATTTACTTACTTCACCTTTAATTTAGTTTCTGTTCTTATCCTTGGGGGCAGCACGGTGCTTTTTCAAAATCTTGCATTGAATGCTTGCTGAAAAATGTTAACTCTTACTGTTTTAAGCCACAGAACCTTTGAGTTTGGGTGTTAGGAACTCTGCCAGTCCCTTAGGGTGCTGACAGCCCAGTGCAGACTGACACAGGTTCTGCAATTATCATACTGAGTGCTAGGCAGTAAATCAGATGGGCCATAAGCCTGGAACCTGGTGAGTGTTGTTATAGGCACTTCAGTCCTCTGAGGCTCTCATCCACTGAACCATCCCAAGCCCTCTAGAGTAATCTTTACCAGAAAAACGGAAGCTCTTAAGTTTACCAGCTGACAGGGAAGTGGATCCTCACTTCCGTGGGGTAGAGCTTGACTGAGTGACCCACCCCCTCCATGGGGCTGCATAAATCCCTAACAGTTGCAGCTCCAAGTACAGATGCTCCTTGACTTAAAACCTCATAAACCCATCATAAGTTGAAAATATTTTAAGTTGAAAATGCATTTAGACTTAAGAGGAAGGGATTAGCCAAACATATGTATAACGCATGGACACAGACAACAGTATGGTGATGGCCAGAGGGAAGGGGGTCAGGGGATGGAGCTGAGGGAAGTTGGGAGAAATGGGGACATCTATAATAGTGTCAATCATAAAAATAAAATGCATTTAATACACCCAACCCACTGAATATCACAGCTGAGCCCTGCCTACCTTAAACATGCTCAAAATACTACATTAGCCTATAGCTGGGCAGTTACCTTGAGTTTCATTTCAACAGTAACTGCCTTCCAATTCTTACCAGTAGTAGCACACAGACAGGGGTTCTGTAGGCTTGAAGGGATGGGAAAACACAATATATCTATATAATGCTGGCAACACAGTACATTGTAGTGTTGGTTCTTTATCCTCGTGATCATGTGACTGACTGGCAGCTGAGGCTCTGCCACTGCCCAGCAATTCTAAGACAGTATTATACCCCCTATCACTAGCCCGGGAAAAGATAAAAATTGAACCGTTTGTGGGGGAACATTGGTCCTGGCTTTCAACCCACCAGCTGACTCCTAGAGAAACTGAGCAATGTAATCCACTGACCTGCAACTCCCTATTTCTCTACAAGATTGTTCAAATACCAATCTTTTTTTTTTATAGTATAAAATTTTTATATTTAGAATTAGCCAGCTGGACTCAGTTTAGATGATCCCAATTTTGTTGGCAACATCCAATTTTGTTGGCTATGATCCAAAGCATCATAGTCTACAGCCAGTCGAACATAGGCCTTCTTCTCCCCATCAGGCCTGATCAAGGTGTTGACCTTGGCCACATCAATATCATACAGCTTCTTTACAGCTTGTTTGATCTGGTGCTTGTTGGCCTTGACATCCACAATGAACACAAGTGCATTGTTGTCTTCTATCTTCTTCATGGCTGACTCAGTAGTCAGGGGGAACGTGATGACGGCATAGTGGTCAAGCTTGTTTCTCCTGGGGGCCCTCTTCCGAGGATATTTAGGCTGCAGTGTCTTAGGCCTCCTGAAAGTGGGTGATGTGTGGATCTTCTTTTTGTGGCTGTGGACGCCTTTTAGCACTGCTTTCTTTGCCTTCAAAGCCTTTGCCTTGGCTTCAGCTTTGGGAGGGGCAGGGGCTTCCTTCTTCCCTTTGGGCACCATCTTCGTGAAAAGGGTTTCCTAGACTCATCCCTATGGGCTTATCCAAATACCAATCTTTGGGGAAGGTTTCCTTACCTTAAGTGATTAGGTACCCAAAGGTAGGTCCAGTTGCAGTACAGGCTGATGGGAGCTGTTGTTTTCTTCTCTCATGTTCCTTCTGTTTCTGCAGTGCTTCCCTTCCAAGGTAAGCTGGCTCCCTCACAGTGCAGTTTCCTAGTGAACACTGACGACTAACCAGGTATACTGCGACTACTAGTCCACAAATATAATGACGATTTAACACCCTCACTGGACTTCTAAGGCTGCCAACTGGGTTTTACGCAACAGAAACCCCAACACCAGGCCCAGAAAAGGATCTGTTAAAGGTTTTGATGACCACATTTATACCAGTCTTTGATCAATAACAGTAGCTACCATTGCATGAAGGACCCCCGGAACCTGGACTTCACCACAGTCCCAGTAAGCAAGTGTCCAATCTTCACACAAGAACCCATGTTGGGAAAGGCTAGGAACCCTGCTCAAGGTCACACAGGGAACATAGCAGCTGGGATCCCAAATCCTGTTCTTTTGTGCCCTTTACACCAACTAAGACTTCCCATAGCCCCCATCTTACATTTTCTAAGGTGTGCCCAATAGTGTCTTGTCTAGAAGTTTCCAAACCTGCCACCCACCTGCCTGGTAGTCTTTCCCATCTTCCTCATCAAGCTCTCAGCTCAAATGTCACCTCCTCAGCACTGTCTTCCTGACCAGTTCTAAACTACTCATGCCTCCCCACTGTCCCCAGCATGTCCCATTGTTGTATTTCTCTTGATAGCGCTGCCATCTCAAAATATCTGGTCCTTTCTTGTTGTCACCTCTCCACCTCTAAAGCAGCACTGCCCAGAAGAACTTTACAGAAATTTTTTAGATACACACTGTCCAACACAGCAGCCAGTAGCTGCAGGTGACCAAGAAACATTGGGAAGATGGCCAATTTCATCAAGGAACTGATCTGGTATGTTCAGGTTCATTGGTTTAAAGTCAACCAGCCACATGCTTTGGAATGAAAGGAGACCCAACAAGACATTGTGTCCTATATGTAAATTACCATGGGAGGACTGCTGCTGCTACAAAGTCCCCAGCTGCTGGGGAGCCTGGGAAGTGGCTGTAAAAGGAAATCTGGTTAACACCCTCACCTGCCACTTCCCAGACCAGCTGGGACAGACATTAGCATTCCTGCTCCCACAGGTAAAAGGGCTGCAACAGCACTTCCCTAGAGGCTGTAGGACGTAGTTAAGCAAGGAAGTTCATACACTTCTAGCCTTTGTAAGCCCTCATAAGTCAACATTTACACATATTGTCTTCCATGTCCCACTAACAACTTTCTTCAAAAAGAACCTGCCCATTCCTTAATCTATTCTTAGGTACCTCATAAGTCAACATTTACACATAAGTCTTCCATGTCCCACTAACAACTTTCTTCAAAAAGAACCTGCCCATTCCTTAATCTATTCTTAGGTACCATTTTAAAAATGTATTAACAAAACCATTCCTCCATCTGTATTACACTGGTTATTCCTGTTGTAAATCAGAATTACTAGTGTCTCTATTATTTTGTAACATGTCATATTTCTGAACTCATTACTGTTTTAAAAGATTAGTCTTTTCTTTTTCTTTAAAGTAGTTGTGCCCTGGCTGGTGTGGCTCAATGGGTTGAGTGCCTGCCTGTGAACTGAAAGGTCGCTGGTTCGATTCCCAGTCAGGTCACATGCCTGGGTTGCAGGCCAGGTCCCTGGTTAGGGGTGTGCAAGAGGCAACTGAGAGATGTTTCTCTGCCTCCCTCCCCTCTCTCTAAAAATAAATTAAAAAAAAAAAGAAAGAAAGAAAGAAAGAAAGGATGGTGTTATGAGCTTATAAATATTATCTCAATATTTTTATCATTTTGTATTTGGATATACTTTTCAGAAAGAACCTGTTAGCATGCCAGTCTCTGTTCTGTCACTGAACTGTTCATGTTCCATGGAAACTACCTTTTATCAGAAAGCTGGAAGATATTCACTGCCCAGGTCAGTACTGAGATGTAACTGGCTGCTTCATAGTTATAGGCAAGTAGCACCTCAAAAAAAAGGAAAGTCAGCTTCCCACCCAGTCTGCTTCCTGGGAGGCAATCACAGCCTATCAGTTTCTACATTCTTATAGTGATAAGAAATCAACATACATTCATATTTGTATTTTATGTGTACATTTTAAAGAAAAAGGCATCAATAATATATGCATTCATATTATCTTTACATATATAAAATACATATGTTAAAAGATATTTTAAGAAATATATACGTACTGTGTATCTTGGAGATTTTTTCCATAGTACACAAAACTGGCTCATTCTTTGTAAAGTTGTGTAAAGTAGTATAATGGAAACCACCTCATGTGCTGCTGAACATCTATATAATTTCTCCCCTGTATAGGTTTTTAGATGGCCTCTTATTTACTGTTTAATCCAAGTTACACCCCAAAATGGGCTTTTGGATTATTTTTTTCTCCTGCATTTCTGATTCATTTATTCCTGCTTTGATTCTTTTTTTTTTTTTTTTTTCAGATTTTATTTATTTATTTTTAGAGAGAGGGGAAGGGAGGGAGAAAGAGAGGGAGAGAAACATCAATGTGTGGTTGCCTCTCACATGGCCCCCAGTGGGGACCCGGCCTGCAACCCAGGCATGCACCCTGACCCGGAATCGAACCGGGACCCCCTGGTTCCCAGCCCGCGCTCAATCCACGAGCCACACCAGCCAGGCAGGGCTGCTTTGATTCTTAACACTTCTCTTTCATTAGGACTTTTAGAGGTCCCTCCTTCCCACCCCTCCCCCTGCCAAAATATTTGTGTCAAATGCTTATTAGTTCATTTATCTTCTTTCATATTCAATTAATAGCTAAGGCATTTCAGGCCTTGAAATTACCCAGAGTACTACATCTGGATATCTGAAAGAGTGGTCCTCAGATAAAAGAATCAAGATTTGCCCTGGCTGGTGTGGCTCAGTGGATTGAGCACTGGCCTGCAAACCAAAGGGTCACCAGTTGGATTCCCAGTCAGGGCACACGCCTGGGTTGAAGGCCAGGTCCCTGGTGGGGGCACATGAGAGGGAACCACACATTGATGTTTCTCTCCTTCTCTTTTTCCTTCCCTTCCCCTCTCTCTAAAAATAAATAAATAAAATCTTAAAAAAAAAAAGATTGCACAGTATGTGACCATACTCTGCTAGTCTGGGTTCATGCTAAAACATATTTGATAGTCACTCATGATCCTACATTCTTGGCCCAGTCTCCAAGGATGTGAGTCTCTCAGTTTTTCATAGTGCTACCTATTTCATCCTAGGATTTCCTTCATCATCTCTCACCCATACTGGCCTTGTCTTCCAAGTTTCCTCTCTTTGAAGATGTCCTCTTGCCATTTCTTCAGCCATTTTTTTATTCAACAGTTTCCTGAGCTAGAGATTCAGTCACTGTCTGAGCAACTGGGGACATACATTAGTAAATGTCTGCTTTCATTAGTAAATGAAATACAGATCCCTGTTCTCACCTATGTTATTTAATATCTGATCCAGATGTTCAGATCAGATCACAGAACAAGTTGGAAAAGACAGAACCTGTTTTATTTGTACATTTTTATCAGTTTTACATAGTTTGGCTTTTGTATGGCTTATCTGGTGTAAAAATAGGGTGAGGCATTTATTATTCAGTGTGGTTGGTTCTCTCCAGTATAAGGTTTTTGTTTGTTTGTTGTCAGATAAGGTGAGACCTAGTACTATGGTTTGCCTGCACAGATGACATTTAGAGTCTGCTGCCATATGAGTCCTCTGATGTGAACACGACGAGGACTCCTACTGAAGAGTCTGCTAGTGGGTTCTGTGACTCCTGAAGCCTTCCTAACACCGACTACATTCTCAGGTGCTGTCCACAGGATTTAACAATGCCGAATAGGAGAGCTATGCATGAAACCTTTTGCACAGTAATCACATTCCCATGGCTTCAGAGCTCTCAGAATTATTTGGTGTAAGAACTTTTCTGTATTACTATTTTTTTTTGTCCAGTATGAATTCTCTCAAAACTGGCTGAGTCAGACTAGAAGCTTTTCCAGCTATGATCATATTTCTGAGATTTTGTCCTTGTTTGAGTTCACATGTTGAAAAACTCACAAAAGGACTTCTCCATTCAGGGTCTCTGCCTGTTATCTCCTGTGTGAGCCCTGTCTTAAAGTAGGCTAAAGAGGAGCTGAAGACAGGATTTTTGACAATAAACACTTATTCAGTCTTGTTCTTGAATCCCTTGTATAAAACAACTGATGTCCTATTCCCCAAATTTGCTTTACTCCCACGTGAATCCCCTCAGGATACACAAAGGATGAAATCTAGAGGATTTCCTTTCCTCCTTCCCACAAAAGGATCTCCTCCCTCCTGTTTTTTTTTTCTACTAATGTTACTGCTACTTTGAGAAGTGCCACATTCATATTTGTAGGGTTCATTTCTTGACAAGTCAAAAAAGTTACATGTCCTACAGGCTTTCCTATTATTTTTTCAAAACAGATTTTGAAAAATAGTGTCTTTACTCCACTGGTTTTCCTTGGTTTCCACTAGTGTCTCCTTGGTTTTGTAAGGATTAAATCTAGATTATGTGTCATGTGTTCTACCTGAACCACATATATGGTAATACTTTCTTAAAAGAACACTGAGTGATGGCTTAGGACTGCATGCCATCAAATATTTCTCCACATTCCTTATCTTTACATCTTTCCAAATCAATACCTACTGAGGATGAATGCCATCTGTCTTAAGTGTTTATACCATTTCCTTCTATTTCAAACAATGCCTGTGCAACCAGTTTTGCTATCCCAGGGAGCCAGGGAGGCCTAGCTTTCCATTCATTCCCAGTTCTCTGCATGCAGCAGAGGGCCAGCTACACCAGTGTTTGGAGTAAGAGACCACTGCAAGAGATGGTTTTCTCCTCTAAGGGTCAAGCATGCCATTCCAAACACCTACAATTCCCATATTTTTATACACTGCTTGGTCCTCCTGAGGTTCACACGGGTGCATTCAACTGTTACAAACATGTAAGTCCCCTCTCATTCACACCTCATTAACAGAATGGGTCAAGACATGAGTCAGTTCCAAACTCTTGAATCTAGGTGAAGAAGTTACTGGGGAGTTCTTTGTACCACTCAGATAATTTGTTTAAAAAGTTATCTGAACACAAGAAAAACAGAACCTCTATTTCCATCCTTCAAAATTCTGTCTTTACCAGACTCCTCCATGTCACTGTGTAATGCCAAAAATTCTCCTTTACTGTATTTTAAAATAAGATGTTGACACATATAAAAAGAGCATATGCAGTAAATACATGTGTAAGGAAATCCCTGGAAGCCTTTACCTAGAAGAAACTGCCAGAAGCCTCTTGTTTTGCACCCCCTGTTCAATTACTCACCTAGCATCACAGAATCCACCTATGAATGGGGAGGAGCCCCATGCCGGCTTCTCCCCAACCCTGCTGCTACTCTTTCAGGCAAAGTATCACCTCTTCCCTGGATACTACCATAGCCCCTGTATGCACTTCCATCTGCACCACCACAGTTCTTTCTTCACAAGCACCCAGAGTGATCTGTGAAAAGCCACACCACACCTGCTCAATAAAAACCAAACTCTTCCCACAGTGGAGGCCCTGTGTGGCCTGCTGAACTGTAGTTGCATGTCATTACACCTCATTACTGCTCCCCACCAACTGGGTGACTTTCTGTTCCCTGAACATGCCAAACCTGTTCCATTCTCAGTCACTCCAAACTGTGTCTCCACGCCTGGAAGCTCTCATCACCACTCTTAAATGTCTGCAGCATACTTTTTTTTTCTTTTGGAAATTGGCTTCAACTTCACCCCTCAGTGGCTCCTGACCACTTTCCCACTGCTCCCACTTTACACCATGCTCTTTTTCCTCAGTATTCACCACTATTTATCTGTGTTTACATGGTTACACTTGTGCAACTTGTTTGTAGAAGGCTGTCAACTACTAGATTACAAAGCCTACCATGGCAGGGTCTTCAGTTTATTACCAAAGTGATTAGTACATTGCATGGAACACAGGAGGGCTTCCATAGGGATTTGTGAGAGGAAGGGGAAGTAATGAGGGGAAATATCACATAAAGGACTCTGACAGAGCAGAGATGAGTCAGGCACCTATCACCTCAGGCACAGACGACAGAATATCCTGACAAGCCTACCTGCACATGGTCTCTGCTATGAGGCACCACCCCTAGATATCCCATAACACGAGATGTGCAGAACCACAGGTACCCAATGTCCCCAACTGCAGCTAGATTCAGGGAACTACTAGATCAGGCAGAAGTGCAGAGCTGGAAGGTTTGGTCTCTCAGGACATGGATTTAATTAAGTTCCAGGGAGGATGAGACACACACCTGCCACAGCTAGACCACAAAGACTGGAAGGGACATTAGGAGGCTGGAACAAAGGAGGGGACCAGGAGGAACAGAAACCATGGTGGTTTGTCAAATGCTTGTGTTGCTGGGGGCCTTCCAGGTGAGGTTGAGTTCAGTGACTTGTGCTCCTGGTTAATGCAGGGAATGAAAGGAACGAATTTGAAATATGGAAAACAAAACATGAATGCTGAGTCATTAATGCTGAAACATGAGAGTCCAGAAAAAGAGGGCAGAGTCATGGGGACCTTTGTATTTGTGGCAAAAGGTCCAGCCTCTATGTGTGGCAAATAGGTTTGGGGCCAGGCATAGATTTCACAGCTGATATTGCCAGAAGCAGGCAGTTCAGCATCTCTTGTATTAAAGCTCAGAGAACACAGGGAAGTGAGAGCATCCCAAGTTTTCTCTACTAAGCCAGCACACTGATACAAAAGATGACAAAGACAGCAAACACAAATACAAACAAACCACTCCACCTCCCCAACTCAATTTATGAATACTGCCCGGCTGGTGTAGCTCAGTGGATTGAGTGCAGGCTGGTAACCAGAGGGTCCCGGTTCGATTCCCTGTCAGGGCACATGCCTGGGTTGCGGGCCAGGTCCCCAGTGAGGGCCATGTGAGAGGCAACCATACATTGCTTTCTCCCTCCCTTCTCTCTCTGAAAATAAATAGATAAAATCTTTAAAAAAAAATTTATGAATACTGATGTAAAAGTCCTAAAAAATGTCATTGGATGCCAGCATCACATTACATCAACGGTGCTTGTCTGTATATTATGTCACTGTCTTAACTATTCAAAGGAGAAAATCCCTACGGTCACCTTGGAAGGTTCTGGAGGGGTAATTGGGGCTACTGATTTTCACCTATTAGAAAGCACCAGAGGATTATTTATCTAGATAAAAATTGATTTAAATCGAAGCAAAATTAAGCATCATACTCAATAAAACCCAGAAACTTTCCCGTTTCAGTTAGAGACCACAATCTTCGCGTCTTCAGTTTTACAGTATTTTGGAAGAACCAGCTGTGACTGACGTGTTTACATGATCTTCCAAAAGAAAAAACATTAATATGACTGCCTGCTTTATACTTGCTGATAAAATGACTTTGTTTTGAGAAAATTAATGAAGAGAATTTAAGCGGCATGACAGGTTCATGGAGCAACTATGTAAGACTACAAGGGAGGATTAACCTGAACAATACCATCAGCTACAGTGAAAGCCCAACAGTACCTAAAAGGCCTGACAAAGCAGCGAGGTCTGATACCTCTTCATATCCTTGTGTCCAATTATACATCAAGAGATTGCTAAATCCAATCAAATGTAATTCATACTTTAACAGGATTTTCTCAATAAACCCTGCTAAGCTGATGGTGAGTTTCATTTGCAAGTCAGGTGGTTGAGAACAGCTAAGAATACATATATCTATTAATGAGAGGAACTGTTATTTGTTTGTTATAAAGTACAAATAAGTACTTACAAACTGCAATTAAGCACAGTAATATGGTGTTTACTCAGAGACAGAGATCAAGGGAGCAGAAGAGGCCAAGGAAGCCTACAATCTATGATGACTGTGCAAATTAAGTCCATGATAATGACGGTGTTTCAGTAAGTGAAAGAACCTAGTCAGAAAACGGGTATTGAAAGAACTTGTGCCCAACACCAGTAGTTCCTAACCTTTTTGGCACCAGGGACTAGTTTTGTGGAAGACAAAAGGACCGGTTTCAAGGACCGGGGGGTGAGGGAAATGGTTTTGGGATGATTCAAGAGCATTACATTCAAGCTCACCTCCTGCTATACCACCCAGTTCCTAACAGGTGCGGACCAACACTGGTCTGCAGTCCAGAGGTTGGGGACCCTAGGTATTGAAAGGACTTGTGCCATACACCATATACATGAGGAAACGCCAGCTACATAAAACAGCTAAACAAAAAACAAAAAATGCTAGAATACAAAAAAGTATTTGCACAATTTGCCTACATTTTGATACAAAACCTAGAATAGGAATAAAAATACCTGGAATCATAAAATTCCTTTATGGAGACTAAATAGAAAGTAAATGTTGGCCTGGTATATTTGCAATATTAACATCCATAGCATATCAAGATCCACCAAAATTGGGGGAGGGGACAGTATCTAAACTTTAAGAAAAAATACAGCCCTGGCCGGTATGGCTCAGTTGGTTGGAGTGTCATCCTGTACACCAAAAGGCTGCAGGTTTGATTCCCAGTCAGGGTGTGTACAAGAGACTACCGACCAGTGTTTCTCTCACATCAATGTTTTTCTCTCTCTCCCCACCTTCACACACTTACGAAAATATGTGCAATTTCACGAAAGTTAGCTAAACTGAACATACTATCTTTTCCTAACAGATCTATAAACCTTAAGATTACAAAGCACTGGCAATGAAAGGGAAAAGTAGCTCTCATGCACTTGGGCAGGTACATGTATTTTAAAGGATTTCAGACAGCAATTTGTTGCTAGCAGATTTTTAGCTTACGTCTTTGGCTGATTCTGAAGTTCCATTTCTAGACATCCTACCTACAAGAAAAACCAACTTGAATGTGCTATATATAAAACTTTATATATATGTAGATATATAGATACAAAGTTTTCTGCAACAACTTGAATCTTCATCAAGAGAAAAAATTATTTGTGGATTATAGTGAATTTGTTAAAATGAAGCAAACCTATCTGTATTAAGAACACCCCAATAATATAAACATATACGGATGCTCCTCAACTTATGATCAAGTTATGTCCAGATAAACCCACTGTAACTTGAAACTATCCTAAGTTGAAAATGCAGTTAACCAGCCTACTTTAAACATACTCTAAACTTACATTAGCCTACAGCTGGGTAAAAATCGTCTAACACAGAGCCTACTTAATAATGGTGTTATCTCATGTAATTTTTTGAATACTGTACTGAAAGTGAAAAACAGAATGGTTGTACGGGTATTTCTTTCGCACCACCGTAAAGTCAAAGGTCACTATTTTGAACTTTTGTTATGTCAGGAACAGTGTATTAGTATATGCATATGTAACATGTTTAAAAAAAAAAGTGTGGCCAGAGACATGAACCTGTTAGTGGTGATTACATGAGTGGAGCAGAGTGAGAGAACCCCTACTGCCAACCTATCACCAGCAACAGGTTCATGTTCATCCAAGGAGTATATCCATGACCCTGAGGCCAGAGGAAACTGCAGAGCTTGATTCAGTATGTCTGTAGCCACTCCTCACAGAACCCCACCTGGGGTTTCCTCTTCCACCTTCTCTGTTTAAGACACCAGTCCTTGACCAACCAGTCAGCCCCTTCCCTGCTGGACTCCCATGTGCCTCGTTCTCACCTGGAAAGGTGTCTTGAGGAATTCCTCTCTCCACCGACCAGAGTTCTTCCTCCTCCTCTAACTGAGATACCACATCTGGCTTGGAAAGCTGATGTTCTGCCCAAGGGAAAAAAGACAGGGCTTGGGGGGTCTGTGTTTGGAAGAAAATGCTTTCCTGTCATGGCACATGCTGTTGTCCCCTAGGGGAACATTGCTTCTAGTCTAGGGCAGTGATGATAATGCCCCCAACACCTTTGCTTTCCTGGACTCCCTTGCCGATAAAGGTGGCAGTGGGACCCAGTTCTGGCCAGCAAGTCACAAAGGGAAACCTGTCAGCGGAGGCCATGGGCTTTTCCTTTTTGGCTAAATATGACAGATGTGCAAACAGCACTAGCCTGGATAGCTGCCCCCTCCAATTCCTTCTTTCTGCTTTTAACAAGGACATGATGCTTGGAGCCACAATGAAGCAATTACTAACCTAAGAATGGAAAAGTTCACAGCAACCACAGAGAGATGGAAGGGATCAGGGTCTGTGATGATACTCCTGGGCTGTTGGACACTGACACCATGTCCCCTGGGATTCTTGTGACCACCTACCTGGTATTAAAGGCCTCTGAGGGGTAGACTAGGTGAAGCTCCAGAAGTTATGTGACGGTGCCCTTTTCCCATGAGTATAAAGTAAAACCCTCTCCCTCAAGCTCCAGGGCCTTGACCCTTGCACTCTGATCCCTGCAGCCTGAGCCCAAGCAGACACACACTTCAGTGGCAACACATTCGAGCAGCAAAGCACAAATCTTTATTGACACAGAAGCCAGCCTTACCCACTGAGACCAGGTTTCTGTAGTTCTCCAGCATCACCTCTCTGTACAGGGACTTGTGTTCAAGGTCCAGCAGTCCCCACTCCTCCGGGTCAAAACCCAAAGTCACATCTTCAAAAGTCACTGGTTCCTAAAACCCACAGGTTCCTGTTCAGCCAGTGCCTGTCATCACTCACGCTGACAGGACGCAGGTGACAGAGAACATCAAGCCACCGTCTACAAGGTGACCTGAAAGCACTCCAGGGGTCTCATCATGTGTTCCTGAGTTTGTCTGACACTGAGCAAACCTAAGCTTGACCTTATTCAGGTCACAGCAAGGAGAACATCACATAAGGCTGAAGAGGGTGCTTCATTTCATGAAAACCTCATTACATATTAACCCAGGGATTCTAACACTTATGTCAGTGTGTACCAGTCGTCCTAAGATGAGCTGAATCATCACCCTCAAGCTTTTGGCCCCCATCCACTGCCTGTGCTGCTTCTCCTTTCTTCTCCTGCCAAGAATCCACATTTTCTCCTAGTGACTGTGCTCATGTCACCTCTAACTTTGATGTCAGAGTAGCTGTTGAAATCTAAATATGAGTCTGATCCCTGCTCAGACCTGTCTGAGCAGGTTTGAAAAATTAGAATCGGCCCTAGCCGGTGTGACTTCCGTAAACCGCAAGGTATCAGGTTCGATTCCTGGACAAGGCACATGTTCAGGTTTTGGGTTCGGTTTGGCTTGGGGAGCATAGGAGACTCACATCGATGTTTCCCTCTCAATAAACATATAAGTCAATAAACATATCCTTGGGTGAAGATTAACAAAAATTTTTTTTCAAATAAGTAAATTAGAATCCCCTGTAATGGTCACTACGATAACCACTCCCTTGGAGAGCTAAGCAACCTGCGACTTGTCCACCCAGCAGGGTCTCTCTTGCCCAGTCTTTATCCCTTCGCCGAGGCTCTAGGGCCTGGGGGGGCATCTATTGGAGGGTGGCGTCCCACCACCATCCGGCTACCCACGCCCCAGACCCAGGGGTGCACTAAAATTCATAGGACTCTACTCACAGGGAACCAGGCCGTTGGAAGCCCGGAAGCCATATTTTCCTCTTCGACGGGTCTTGGATGAAGGAACAAAGTCCTGAGAGATGGAATTTGGAAGGTGGGAGAGGAGTGAGGTCTACACCTAGACGTCTCCCTCCTCTGCCCGGAAGCCGGCCCGTCAACGGGAAATGACCAATCCACCTCCTCTCCGAAAACGTCCAGACAGGATAGTCTCCACTTCCTCCCCGAAACCTGGAGGCCCTTTTACCGGAGCTACAAGAGACCCCCTCCCACGTTCCTCACGCAGTGGGAGTTCACTCCGGTTCTTAAGTCTTCCCACGCCTGAGGAGTTGGCTGGCCCACACCCCGAGGGTTGGCCAGCCTACGCCCACGGCAAGAGGGAATGTCTTTTTTCTGTGTCCCTGTCACCCACCACTGCGCCCGACCCAGCACCGCGGCGAGAGGAAGGCAGTCAAGGTAGGCACCGCACAGCCCCGACGGGCGGAGGTTTCGCGCCGTACTCACCGGCGCGCGGCGCACAATGGCGCTCGTCTGCCCGCGGCGAAGTGCGTCAGCGCGCCCGCTCGGACTACAACTCCCAGACACCCCCGCGGCGATCCGCACCCAGCGGCTCCCAGGTGGCGGCCATCTTTTCTATCCAGCTCCGGGCGGCAGGCGAAGCCAGGGGAAGAGGGTCTTCACCCATGTTCCCCCGCGGTTCAGACAGGCAGAGAGGCCTCGGTTGGGGCACGCCAGGCCGCAAAGCCATAACCCCTGCGTGGATGGCTACGCTGGCCGGAAAACAGTAATACCCAGGCAAGAGGACGTCCACGCGTGGGGCGAACCGGAAGTTGTTGGAAGGGAAGCAGCGGGGTAGAAGGGTGTGCCGGAAGTGCTGAGTGGGTTAGATTTTGTTGGTGGGTGGCGGGAATGATTTTGACATCCTTTGGAAAGAAAGAAGGGCGGGGAGCACCGGTTGCGTTGGGGGCGTGGCTATCCGTCGGCCTGTAGGAGGAGGCGGGGTTAATACCCGCCAAGTTACTGGGATTGGAGGAGGGGCAGGCAGAAAGCGTGAGGGCAGGGCTAGTATACTCCAAACCTTCTGGAAGAGGGAGTGAGAGAATGGACGGGAGCGGCTGCTAATATGCATCCACTTATAATATAGGTAAAAGGGGCGGGACTAGGCGGGCAAGAAGTGTGATGAAGGTATGACTAAAGTCAGCCTGACGTCTTCCGAGGGAAAGCCGAGCCAGCTTTCCCGGAAGTGTGTCCTGGGGAAGAGAGATTCTGATAGAACTGGCCTTCGTTTTTGAATACAACCGGGACACGTAGGGGTTTATCACAAGGAGCAACTTGGATTGGGAAGGGGTGGGGCAGGATATTGGTGGCTATAAAATTACAAAGAAGAGACCCAAGTATTTGGGGGAATTTGAGGGGATTCTGGCTGAACCCACCTAACAGGATTCTTGCTGGAGGCACCCAGAGTGACCGGATAACATTTAGGACACGTAGTGAGGATGAGGATTTTGGTTAGACATCAAGGGTAGGGATATCAAGAGTATATTTTATTTTATTTTTTATTTTTTGAAATTTTACTTATTTTTAGACAGAAGGGAAGGAAGGGAGAAAGAGAGAGAAACATCAATGTGTGGTTGCCTCTCACGTGGCCTCCACTGGGGAGCTGGCCTGCAACCCAGGCATGTGCCCTGACTGGGAATCTAACCGGTGACCCTTTGGTTCACAGCCCGAGCTCAATCCACTGAGCTACACCAGCCAGGGCAGTATATTTTATTTTTAGACAGGGGAAGGGAGGGAGAAAGAGAGGGAGAGAAATGTCAATGTGTGGTTGCCTTTTGTACGCCCCCCACTGGGGACCTGACCCGCAACCCAGGCATGTGTCCTGACCGGAAATCCAACCAGTGACCCTTTGATTCACAGCCCGTGCTCAGTCCACTGAGCCACACCAGACAGGGCTAATACAACTTTTAATAATCAGTTGCATGTTTTTTTTTTCCCATTTAGCAAATTAAACATGCTATTTAATTTACAATAATTTGATTCTATTAAAAAAGCATTTCTGAACAAGTATCAGCTATCATCCATATAAAATATCAAAAATGTTATGCATCCTCTTTGCACACAGGGCCCCCATCCTCTGTTGAAAGCCTTCAGGGCCAGAAGTATTTTGGAATTCACAAGTGTTTGTATTTTAGCAGGATAGTGAGGTGCATACATCACTCAGTATGTACAATACATTCCAACAAGGCTGGGCAGTCTCTGGCCATCAAATACTTGAGTAAATCTGTAGCAAAATATATGAAGACTCATGCCATGTTAGAAAAAAAGTGTAGATAACCTTGTTAGTTTAGGTAAATTTTGCTGACGTATAATATAGGAAGAAACTTTTCATGAGAAAAGGTTTTGAAACTTAGAATTGCAGAAAAGGCATTATGGATCATATATGATATGGATGGAGTATCAGTAATAGTTGTTTTACTCCATTGCAAAGTTTAACTTGTACTTTTCCTTTCTTAATATGTTCCACATAGTCAGGCATACATTTATTGAGATACTGAATTGTCAAAATAGACAAATAATGCCCTTTTATTATAAAATCATAAGCATGTAATTTTATAACATAATAATATCACACTCAAGCACACCATATGACGCTTTTGGTGAAATGTTCAAATTAAAACTATAAATTATTACACCCATATTATTACCCTACCAACAACACTCATGTAGGCGTTCCTTTTGCCAGACCCTTAATATTACCATTCTTCATATGCTTTCTGTAATCAATAGTCCTTTATTCGTATAACTTAAACAACATGTGGTTAAGAATAGCAGATATTAAACTGTATATGAGCCAAATCACTATGGCAGTGGGTGGCATTCAGTTGAGTCATAAACCAGCCATATGACTGAGTCATGAACCTGTGATTTGATCATCACTCACTATTCTCTCTTCTTATTTCATCACCCAGATCATCTCAAATTTTGCCATGTGAAGAGGAGCACATGTTGAAAAGTCATTTAAGCCCTGGCCGGTGTGGCTTCGGGGGGTGAGCATCGTCCTGCAAACCAAAGGTTTGATTCCCTGTCAGGGCTCATGCCTGGATTGTCCCCAGTTGGGGGCATGCAAGAGGCAAGCAATTGGTGTTTCTCTTGCACATCAATGTTTCTCTCCCTGTTCTTCTCCCTTCTTTTCCCTCTCTTGAAAAGAAAAAAAAAAAAGATCTCTTTAAAAAAAAAAACTGGTAAAAAGAAAAAAACTTAAAAAAATTAAGAGTCACTTTTAAAAAAGAAGAAAAAGAAAAAAGATACTCCTCAGAGGCCCGGCTGGTATAGCTCAGTGGATGGAGCGCGGGCTGGGAACCAGAGGGTCCCGGTTCGATTCCCAGTCGGGGTACATGCCTGGGTTGCAGGCCAGGTCCCCAGTGAGGGCCATGTGAGAGGCAACCATACATTGCTCTTTCTCCCTCCCTTCTCCTCTCTCTTAAAATAAATAAATAAAATCTTTAAAAAAAAAAATACTCCTCAGAGCTTGAGAATTTCAAGTTGAAAAACAGTTCAGTTTTTATAGTGTTGCCTCAATATGCCAAGGTTGAGGGTTCGATCTCCAGTCAGGACACATACAAAAATCAACCAATGAATGCATAAATAAGTGGGAAAAAAATTGGTGTTTCTATTTCTTTCCCCCCCGACCCCCTCTCTCTCTTAAAAAAAAAATCAATTAAAAAAAAAGGCCATCATGATGACATTGGGCTCACTCTGAGTAGTCTAAGATAATGTCCCATCTCAAGATCCTTAATTATATCTGTAACGTCCCTTTTACACTGTAAGATAACACATTCACAGGTTCTAGGCATTAAGATGTGGGCATTTTGGGGAAGCCATTACCCTCTATAGGAAAGGAATAATGTCTCTTTAGAACCCATCTTTCTCAGAGATTTCCTCAGACCCCAACTGGCCAGGATTGACACATGTTGGGGACCACTTTGTGTGGTATGAGATACTGTAGCATCGCGCAAGTGAGGCCTTGAAAGAGGCCTGTAAGACTTGACCAGAAAACCAGGAATGCAGGAGGCAGGCATGACCTGATGCTAGGCCCATGGGAAATCAGGCCTGAAGAATGCATTGTACCCTTTGAAGCTTGCCTTGCTTTGCATAGCCCTGTTGGTATAAACCAGATGTGTAAGTTCAAAGCATAAGGGAGTGAACTCCTGAACTCATAATCCGTGCCTTAATGACCCTCTGGCATCAGCTTATCTAACAGACCCTGACCTGAGACAGATCTCTTGTTCCTTCAGTTGTTATCTATAGATATTATCTGTTTTCTGTAACTATAGCCTTTGGACATTGATTGATGAGCTATGTATACCCCTACACAAACCGATCCCAGTAAAAGCCATTTCAGAGAAGCGTTCAGGGCATTCTCCACTAGAGGGAATCAGCCCCTTTTCCCCAGATAGATTGTGTCTGGGCCAACTCATTTCATCCGCGATCCAGAGGACTCTGTGGGACAGGGTTTACCTTAGATACATGTGTCCATGTCCTAGCTGTGAGAAAACGATGGCAAAAGAGTGGCTGGCATTTTGGCATTTGTAAAGGGAGTTGGGCCCTCCACAATGGTGGAGGGTGGCACAGCCACCCACAGTGGCAGGCACACAAGTCTGCTTGGATAAAACTCGTCTGCCCAGAGGCCTCTCCTCAAGGTGAGTTATAAGACTACACTCTCAATCTGACAGCTGCAGGTGCTGGAAATTTCTGGACTTTTACCAACAGAGATCTGGAACTGAATGCCATCTTAACCTCCAGGGAGCAGCCAGCAGATGGGAATTCAGTAAAGGGTTTGGTGGTAGAACTGGGAAGGAAAGGTAGCATTCCATGGAGTGTAAGGGAAGAACAAGAGCTCTCCCTTAGGTCTAGGAGGAAAACCAGCATATTAGGGGGTGCTCTTAAAGGCAGAAGAAGCAGAGGTCCTCAGGTTTCATGTGTGGGACCTTCCCCCTCTCTCTCCAAAACATTCCAGATACCCATTTGGGCAGGTATGGGTGAAGTTACCTCCCAAACCCAGCTTTTTAGGGGATTTTGGGTGAAACTTGTAAGGTGTGCATTATTCTTGGAGTATGGACACTTCACCAGGGTGTAGTATATCATTTCAGTCCTGCTGGACACTGGCTGTGCCCCTAGACCTGTGAAGGTGCACTCAACTATTTATGATGCTTGTCTTAAAGTCAATAAAAATATTGAGCCCTGGCTGGTGTAGCTCAGTGGATTGAGCACAGGCTGGGAACCAAAGGGTCCCGGTTCAATTCCCAGTCAGGGCACATGCCTGGGTTGCGGGCCAGGGCCCCATTAGGGGGTGTGTGAGAGGCAACCACACTGATGTTTCTCTCCCTCCCCCTCTGTACAAATAAATATTTTTTTTAAAAAGAAGTATTGGAGAATTAGTGTAAAGCTCTGTAATTTGTTTGTAGTGATAGCATTTGTATTATGCAGGAGAAAATGGATGGTTATACTTTTCAGCTTTCTTCTATGCACACTGTATTATTATACATAGATTGATCCCCATGATACTAAAAGATGAATGGTCTCTGCATGACACTTCAAATTTAGTGGTTCTCTGATTCATATATGGTGTAAAAAGATAGATGCTGTAGTTTTTGATAATATTTACATTTTGTTATCTAGCACAGTCATTTCTATGGGACATTGTCCATCAGGCCTAGACCCCCAACTCCCCTTAAATTGTGTTTTTGTGGCAAATCAAGGTCATATGTAGAGCACAGCTGCTTATACTTACTCATCAGCAATTGCAGGGAGCCACAGTGCAAAGTCTCATTACATTTGGGTACCTGTGTGTGGACCAGAAATAACTTGTGGATTCTTCCTACTTCGCGGTTTATTTCTGATGTCAAGTAAAATGGAATTTCAACCAACAGATTAGCCATATTATGTCCAATGAGTTTCACTTATCTATATGAACTTCCTGGTGTCAAATAAGGTGAAAGCCGTCGTTGAAAGCCCACCACATTAACCCTATTCATAGTGTTCTATAGTATGAGTCCTCTTGTGTTGAGTAAAGTGAGAACATCCCCTGAAGGCTCTTCCACAACAACTACATGTATAAAGATTTTCCCAGTATGAGTTCTCTGATGTAACATCGAAAGTGCTTTTCCCACAATGGCCACATCCATAGGTTTCTCTCCAGTGTGCATTCTGTGATGCTGAGTAAGGAAGGGAAAAAGCCTGAGACCTTTCCCTGAATGATTACACTGTAGGGTTTCTCTCTTTTATAGATTCTTAGATGTAAAGTAGCCTCACCTAGAAAATAATTCCCTGCATTCACTGCAAATACAAAGTTCTTTCTTTTCAAAACTTTTTTAAAAAATTTATTTAGTTTTAGAGAGAGAGGAAGGGAGGGAGAAAGAGAGGGAGAGAACCATCAGTGTATAGTTGCCTCTCATGCACCTCCCTACTGGGGACCTGGACTGCAACCCAGGCATGTACCCTAGGTTGGGAATCGAACTGGGGACCCTTTGGTTCGTAGGTGGGCACTCAATCCACTGAGCCACACCAACCAGAGCTAAAGTTCTTTTTTAAGAGAGATTGTGCCCTGGCTGGTGTGGCACAGTGGATTGAGTGCTGGCCTGTGAACCAAAAGGTCACCAGTTCGATTCTCAGGGCACATGCCTGGGTTGCGGGCCAGATCCCCAGGAGGGTCTGCATGAGAGGCAACTATGCATTGATGTTTCTCTCCCTTTCTCCCTCTCTTTCTTCTCTCTCTAAAAATAAATAAATAAAATTTAAAAAAAGAGATAGATTGTATTTATTTTTACAGAGAGGGAAGGGAGGGAGAAAGAAAGGGAGAGAAACATCAATGTGAGAGAGAATGTTTATCAGTTGCTTCTCACACGTGCCCTGACTGGGAACCTAACCAGCAACCCAGGCATGTACTCCAATCAGGAATGGAACTGTTAACCCTTCACTTTATGGGATGACACCCAACCAATTGAGCCACACCAGTCAGAGCTAAAGTTTCTTACAAGTATAAATTCTCTCATACTGAGAAGAGGTAAAACTGTGTCTTTAGGATTATAGGGTTTTTCTCCTTTATGAGTCCTGAAATGTGCGGAAAGGCAGTTTTTCTCCCAGGTTGTCCCACACTCAAAACATTGGTAAAGTTTGTCTCCTGAGGGAATTTGCTCGTAGTTAAAAGGGTCGAGCTCTGTCCAGACTTCTCTACATTCGTTAGGTTTATATGATCTCTTTCAACTATGACTTCTCTGATGTCATTGTCTAGTGGAAGAAGGATTGAGTTCCAATGAACTTTTCCCTCAAATTCATTATTGTTGCTTCCCTGTCCTGAATCAGTGTTTCCTCAAGAGCTATATATTCCACCATGTCTTCTGGTTCTGTTGCTGCCTTAACTGGGCCTCACATTCCTGTTCTTAGCCAAATGTGGAAGGATATAGTTTATTGCTTGTGAATCTATTTCCAGGACAGCACATGGTTCTAAGAAAATTGCCCTGCTTTTTTTGTTAAGTCTGCTTTGTATTCTAGTTTCCCAGTGTGGAAAATAAAGCATAAAATTTTAGCCCTGGCCAGCTGGCCCAGTTGGAGTATCATCCTATAAACCAAAAGGGTGCAGGTTTGATTTCCAGTCAGGGCTCATGCCTGGGTTGCAGTTCGTTCCCCAGTTGAGTCGCATACCAAAACCCAGCTGGGACCCATACAAGAGGCAACCAATCGATATTCATCTCTGGCATTGATTTTTCTCTCCCTCTCTCTCCCTCCCTTACCCTTCTCTCTAAAAAAAAGAAACCAATAAGCAGGTCCTCCAGTGAGGATTTAAAAAACATATAATTAAGTGTTTACAGAAAAATTCCTGGAGAGAAAATAGTGAGATAAAGTGAGAAAGCAGACCTGTTTTCAAATCTGCCCTATAATGAGTAGCTGAACAGTGAACAGAACTCCCCTTTTCCAGATGCTTTTTGGACACCAATTCTTTGGGAACTGGTTCTGAGCCTTCTTCTTCCTCCTACCAATGTGACCTGTTGCATTCCCTTGGATTCAAACACCATCTGAATATTAATGAATGGTAGTTCCATGGTTTCATTCCAGATTCTGGTATTGGACACATTCAACTGCCTACTGGGAATCTCAACTTATTCTACAACCACAACCTGTCAAAACAGAATAGTAATTCCAAATCTCCACCTGCTCTTGCCCCAACTCTTCCCTATCAGTGGTGGCATCCTCATGAACCCAGTGGTTTGTGCTAGTGGCAAGGACACCTTCATCACAATTTTGAATCAATACCAAACTTTGAGTTCACCTTAAATAGACATCGCATCAATCTAATTTTTGTTTCTGTTGCCACATCCTTCTTGGAGTCACTGCACCACTTTAACTGTCATCCATTCTGTTCACACCGCAGCTCACTACTCATCCTGAGCAATCCTTCAAAAAGGTAAACCAGATCATGTCATTTTCCTGCTTATGCTCAACCAGTGGTTTCACATTGTTCTTAAGTATTTAAATTTTTTTGGTAAAATACCCACCTCCATTTGCTGATGGCTAAATACAGAAAATACCACGTCTTTTTGTTTTGTTTATCCCTTCAGTCCCAGCATGTGGCATGGGAGAGCCATGACTATGTGTGGACTGATGGTCCGAAGTCACTTGCGCCCGTCACCACTTCATTCTTGACAGCTCTGTAGATAACTTCCAAGTTGAGATTATTGACTGCCAACTTCCGCATTTCCAAAGCTTCTGACCAAATAGCTGCCAGAAATTTGTCCCATGTACAAAAAAATTGCAGTTGACATACAATATTATATTAGTTTCAGGTATACAAGATAGTTACTACACACTTCTATACCCTACAAAGTGATGTCTAGTACCCTTTTGACACCATACATAGCTATTACAATATCATTGACTATACTCCCTGTACTGTACTTTACATCCCCGTGACTATTTTTATAACTGCCACATTTTTTATGGGACAAATTTGCATTTCAACTATGCGCAGTGGCCACGCTAATCTCTGTACTGATTCGATTTTAGTATATGTGCTGCCAAAGCGAGCACTATAACTGCCAATTTGTATGTGTTAATCCTCTTCCTCTTTTCACCCATTCCCCTAACCCCTTCTCATCTTCAGTTTCTTTTTGTGTTTAACCTCACCCTAGGGTATTTTCTCATTGTTCTAGAGAGAGAGACAAAGAAAGAGAAAAACACTGATGTGAGAGAGAAAGCTCAATCATTTGCCTTCTGTATACATCCTGACCAGGGATGAAACCCACAACCTAGGTATGTTCCCTGACTGGGAATCAAACCTACAACCTTTCCATTTACGGGACAACTCTCCAACCCACTGAACCACTCTGGCCAGGGCTCCTCTTTAGTTTCTTTACTTTTTAAAAAATATTTCATTTATGGAAAGAGAGGGAGAGAAACATTGGTGTATGAGAGAAACATCAATTGGCTGCCTCTAGCATGGCCCCAACTAGGGACCTGGCCAGCTATGCAGGCATCAAACTGGTGACCTCTCATATCACAGGCCGGTGCTCAATTTACTGAGTCACACCAGCCAGAACTTCATTTTCTTGATTGCACCATATTCTTTCCACATCAGATCCTTTGCTGGTGCTTCTTATTCTGCCAAAATGTTCCTTCCACCCTGGCTAGGTAGGTCAGTTGGTTAGAGTGTTGTCCTGTAAACTGAAAGGTTGTGGATTTCATCCCCAGTGAGGGCATATACAAAAATCAATCAATGAATGCATTAAAAAAATAGAGCAACAAATCAATATTTCTTTCTCTTTTCACTCTCTCTCTAAGAATCAATACAATTTTTAAAAAGTTATCTTTCCCAGTTCATCATATGCTGGCTCCTTCTCATGCTTGAGATGTTTGTTGTTTTACTTGGAATTCTCAAGGTTTTTATTATATATAAAGGAAGAAATGAACAGAATACAGTATCAGCCTTCCAACGGAGATAATCATACTATGCTGGCTAGATGTTTGTTGTTTTAATCTAGGAGTCAGAAATCTAAAGCCTCCAGACTCAGTCCATTTTTTAAATAGCTCACAAACAGAGCTAGCACTGTGACTGATGGGCCCCAGTTTCCATGTCCCTAAACTAAGCATCCTAGGGGAGGACTGTGAAGGGCCCCAATGAGGTCAAGTACCAACATTTGCACCAATGAGCCAGAGCCAGGATGTGAGGACCAGGCCTTCAACCCAGGCATCAAGCCTTCAACCCAGGCATCAGGCACATGCCCTGACTGGGAATCAAACCGGTGACCTCTTCGTTTGTAGACTGGGACTCAATCCACTGAGCCACACCAACCAGTGTTCTCCCCCTGTCTTTCTCCCTCCCTTCCCTTCTCTCTAAAAATAAATAATCTTAAAAAAAGAATCAATCAGCCCTGGTTGGTGTAGCTCAGTGGACTGAGCGCGGGCTGGGAACCAAAGGGTCCCGGTTCGATCCCTTGTCAGGGCACATGCCTGGGTTGCAGGTCGCGTCCCCAGTGAGGGCCATGTGAGAGGCAGCCATACATTGCTGTTTCTCTCCCGCTCTGTCTCCCTCCCTTCCCCTCTCTCTAAAATAAATAAATAAAATCTTAAAAAAAAAAGAATCAATCAGTTAGTATATAAATAAATGATACAACAAATCTCTTTCTCCCTCTAAAAAATAAAATAATAAAATGTTCATACCATTTTTTCTAGCACTTAGGAATTTAATTTCTAGAAGTTCTTCCTAAAAGCCCCTTAGCAACAATACCAAATTTGCATTAAGTTTTACTGTGCTCAGAGCAAATCCCATATTAGGGGCTTTCTGAAAAGAGGCATTCCAAAGGTGTGTTAATCTACAAGTAGATGCACAGAAACAAATCCAGTATTAGCAAAAAAAATTACTGTATTAATAAATACAGTCCTCACACCATCCTCTTAATTACTCCAATGTTCAAATAATGAAGGTGAGCTTTAGAGAGTTGAAGTCTTTTGTCTTCAGTTATGGAGTTAGAAAGCTGTGCTAATCTGAGGCAGAAGCTGTGTTTCAATCCATAGTCTCTCGATCCCATTTGATTATCATCAAAATACACCACAAAATGGCTATATGGACAGTAACAAAGCACATATTGTTAAATGTGAATTGTCTTATCTAGGGGCTGGGTGCACAATTCTATTCAGGTTTCTGAACATTTTAAAATATTATTTTCTTAAAGATTTTATTTATTTATTTTTAGAGAGAGGGGGAGGGGGGAGGAAGAGTGAGAAAAACATTGATGGGTAGCCTCTCACACGTCACTAACTGGGGACTTGGCCAGCAAACTAAGCATGTGCTCTGACTGGGAATTGAATTGGCGATCTTTCCGTTCACTGGCTGGCACTCAAGCCACTGAGCCACACCAACCAGGGTATGAAAATGTTCTTAATAGAATGTTGAGGAAAAATAAATCCAATAAATGCAATATTTTTTAAGGTTCACATATCTTTGGATGAGGAAATTATCCCTTATTAATTACTAGAAACTAATCCATTGATTTCCCCCCCTTGCATTAAAAAAGTTCTCTAGACTTATCAGGTTGATCAATTCATAAGTTGTATACATTCCTATTTATTTATTTATTTATTTATTTATTTATTTATTTATTTATTTATTTATGAGATAGAGGGGAAGGGCTGGGGAAAGCAGGAGACAAATTGGTTGCCTTTCACACCACCTACACTGCAACCCAAGCATGTGCCTGGGTGGGGAATCAAATCAGCAACCCTTTGGTTCACAGGCTGGTGCCCAATATACTGAGACACGCCAGCCAGGGCCATAAATTGTATAAATTTCTAATCACTATGCTGTGCACTTGAAATGAATATAATATTGTACATCAACTGTAACTGAAAAAATTTTGATTATTTAAAAAATATTCTATGGTAAGAATAGCTAGGGTGGCCCTAAGTAAATTCAGTAACGGATAGTCCTCTACTGCCCCCTATAGGCCATAGTCGGTTCTCCACGCGTAGCTTCAAAGTGAATCACCAACTACAGGGAACCCTTGGGACAGGACTTCCAAGCTAAAGCTAAGGTCTACTGCTGGGCCATTTTGTAACTTTGGGGTTAGTCATTCAGGAGATGTAAAATATATCTAAGAAATCAGCTTCTTGCTTTGTGAACTTCTCCGGGCTACATCAAATCACAAAAATTCAAGCCGAAATCAATCCCCTCTCCACCCCCTGCTCCCCCCCGCCAAAAAAACCTGAAAATTGAACTTCTAAGGCTAGAAAAAAATTTAGTAGATGTTCATTTTCCTTTTAGGCTCCGAAGTGTCATACTCTGTTGCCCTGAGTGGGTATATCAGTTGGTTAGAGGGTCGTCCTGATATGCCAAGGTGGCTGGCTGGATCTCCAGTCAGGGCACACTCAAGAACCAATCAATAAATGCACAATGGAAAGCATGATCATTTGAAGCAGTGCTGAAAGAGAGGTCTTTCAGATAAAGACTGCTGAAACTCATGTGCCCGGAAAACCTGGCCGTTTAAGTTGTTTATCACAGACACACAGTACATTTGCTGGAGTTGGCAGTGACTTTTATTGAGAGATAAGAAACTGATCTTGAAACAATTAGAATTTTCCCTCAGTTAGATGCAGATCCAAAGGTAATGAGTAAAGATTTAGGAAGGTTGGATATTTTGGTGACTGAGACAGAACTGGCTGAGAATGTACGCAAGTGGTGAGAACAACAAAATGAAATTTTCTCTGTATCCCCAAGATATTAGCTGAAGAAAATTATCTTCACAAACAGGGTATTATATTGCTTTCTTTAACTTTTACTTCTAAAGTTAATGTCCAAGGGGAAAATAAAATAAAGTAAATTCATGTCCAAACTACTAATGGTCAAATGATTCAACTGTTTATTTTTGCTTAATTATGCATAGTCACGAGCAGCCCATTTCTAGTCAATGGTAACATGGGTATTTATAGGCTTTGCTGCTAGCAATACTGAAAGAGCCGCTCTCTATATTGAAGTACTAAGATTCCAAGTTCATCAAGACAGAACTAAATCTTCCTTTGTTTTTCATATATTTTCATTCCACTTTTCAATAAAACTCATGAAGATCAAAAATAAAAAAAAATGAGTGTGAATCTCACTACGATGGGCCGCAGGCTCTTCTCGATCTGTTGCTGGAGTTTGAGTCCCACGGATGACTTTTTCTTTCATCTATGAGGTCACTTTTAAGCCCCATCCTGAGCGCCTTAAGGACCTTGACATCTGGATCCCCTGTCATTCCCCTGATGTCGCTAGAGGGCACTGCCGGCCAGGCTAATGGAACAGCGGGAATGAAGGTGGTGTGCGGAGAGGAGGTCCGCTGGTGAGTAAAGCTGCGCATCGCGCCAGTTGCCAGTGAGTGGGGTCGTCTGCCAGATCCCGCTTTCCGGGCAGGGGCCTCCCTTGCTCCTGGTCCGACCCAGATTCCTGCAAGACCCCCACCCTCTGGAGGGGTAGGTCCGCTGATGACAGGCAGCCCTGGCCCCTGGACATCTGTGCACATCTTTCTTCTCATATTACATACAGCATAGCTCAAGTGTTGTGCGGACCTAAGAACCTCCAAACCTGTAGAGAATTTGTAAAAAAATCTTATTCGAGCCAAACACGATACTCCTGGAAGCAAGATCTCAACAGATTAAGAAAACTGCTACCGCCGAGATGACAGTTTGTAGCATCTTTTAGGCATTTAAAATAAAGGTGGGAAGGTAATATTACAGGAAGATGAGAAGGCTCTGAAAAGATGCATTTCAGACGTGATTGGGCACATTCGGGGTGGTAAGGCCGTAGACTGAAAAGATGCCTTTCAAAGGCACAGAAACAATGCACAGGGCTTGTGTATGGTGAAGATAAACCTTTCACTAAAGAAGTTACAAACCTGGGGTATGACAACCCACCTGCCTGGATAGGCATTTGTGATCAGATCACCCTGTGAGGTTGCTTTCCATAGAACCCCGTTTTTGTCCTCACCTGTCCTCTCACAGGAGACAGAGAATCCTAGGGCCTGTTGGTCTTCAGATTGAAGGACAAGATATGAGCCCCACCCGCACTCCCAATGTTCAGTGTTGAACCCAGACAGAATCCTCACAGAAAAGGCTGACTCTAGTGTACTGCGCTTGGGAAATCCTGCTCTGACCACAGAAGAAGCTCCATGTCAAATGAAAGTTCTATATCTGGCAAAAAATATCCTTCAGGAATAAAGAAAAAACAAACAAATGTATTCTCAGGTAAAGAAAAAGAGAATTCATCCCCAGTATACCTGCTCTGTAAAAAATGCTAAAGGAAGTTCTTCAGGCTGAAGGGAAATGATACCAGAAGGATAAATGAAACTTTAGGAATGAAGGAAGAGCAGTGGAAATGTAACTTTTTGGGTAAATATAATTACTTTTTCTCCTCTTAAATTAATTAAAATATGTGTGAATGTTCAAAGCAAAAATTATAACATTGCCTGAGAGTTTTTCAGCGTATGTAGATATATTACATATGTGTAAGGGGATCTAATATGATTGTAGGACATCTATTTTACTTGTAGTTTAAGAATTAATGCTAAGTAGTCTATGAAAAGTTAGATATGTATATAATCCCTAGAGGAACCACTAAAAATAATACAAAGCTATATAGCTAAAATGAAACTAGATAAACTAAGGTGGAATGCTGTAAAATATTCAACTAACCAGAGAAGGCAGGAAAAGGGGGAACAAAGGAACAAGAAACAAGGGACAGAAAACAAATAATAAAATAGTAGGCCTAAATTCAGGCCTTATCGATTATTACATTAAAGGTGAATGACCTAGCCCTGGCTGGCTTGCCCAGTTGGTTGTACTGTAGTCCCGGGCACCAAAATCTTGCCAGTTTGATTCTTAGTCAGGGCACAAACATAGGTTGCAGTTTGATCCCTGGGCAGGGTATGTACATGAGGAAGCCAATCGATGTTTCTCTCTCACATCAGTGTTTCTTCTTCTTTCCTGGCCCTGTCTGTTGTGGCTCAGTGGATTGAGTGCTGGCCTGTGGACCTGCAAATAAAAGGTGGTTGGTTCGAATCCCAGTGCAAGTATCATTGATGTATCAATGTTTCTCTCTCTCTTTCTTCCTCTTTTCCCTTCTCTAAAAATAAATAAATAAAATCTTTTAAAAATTATTAAAAAAACATCCTAAGGTGAGGATTTTTAAAAAAAGTGAGTGATATACTCATCAAACTGTAAATGTAAACTCTGTGCATTTTGTTGTATGTAAATTGTGTCTCAAAAAAGAAGTCTATTGGGACATAAGATCATCGGGATGACATATATGTGGCCACGTGGGACATAGGACATACAGCACATACCTTGGCAAATAAACTCAAATACCCCTCCTCCAAAAGCGAATCATCTAAACACACCAATTAAAAAACAGAAAGTGTCAGATTAGATTTTAGGAACAAACAAAAACAAGACCCAACTCAATGGTATCTATGAGAATCCAACTTCAAATACAATGATATTGGTGGGTTAAAAGTTAAAGTATGAGCCCTGGCTGGTGTGGCTCAGTGGATTGAGTGCGGGCTGGGAACCAGGGGGTCCCGGTTCGATTCCCAGTCAGGGCATGTGCCTGGGTTGCAGGCCAGGTCCCCGGTGAGGGCCATGTGAGAGGCAACCACACACTGATGTTTCTCTCCCTCTCTGTCTACCTCCCTTCCCCTCTCTCTAATAATGAATAAATAAAATCTTTTAAAAAAAAGTTAAAGTATAAAAAAATATACATGGCCAAAACTAATCCAAAGAAAGCCTAAATGGCTATGTTATTATCAGACAATATAGACTTCAGAGAAAAGAAAATTACCAGGAATAAGGAATGACATCACATAATTATAATAGGTGAAATTCAGCAAGAAGATGTAATAATCCTAAACATGATCTCACTAGAAACAGAGTTCCAAAATAAATGAAGCAAAGACTGGTAAAATTAAAGGAAAACTAGATCCATAATTATAGTTGGAGACTTTAACACTTCTCTGGAACAACACTATTAACCAACTTCATTAATTTGTGATTTGCACCTATAATAATCCACTGGGAAGAATAAGAACATTGAAAATACTGAACAGAGCTTAAGAGGCCTATGGGACAGTATCAAAAAGTCTAAAATTTGTGTCATTAAAGCATCAGGCAAGGAGATAGGTATACAAAAAACACTCGAAGAAATAATGGCTACCAATTCCCCATACTTTGTATCATTTGGCCTCTCAATTCTTTTCCTATACTCTTTTTATGAAAACTGAATCATAGTACTTTTAATCTTTTGCTTACTATATGGACTTATTTTTATATGAATATAGAACTAGAGCTCTCTTCCTGGAGTTTTTATTTTAGAAATTATTTTACTCTTACAGAAAAGTTTGAAAAACAGCAAGTTCCTGTATACCTTCCACCGGTTTCCCCTAATGTTGACATTTTATATAACCATGATGTAATTATCAAAACTAGGAAATTACCATTGGTTCAATATTAATGACTAAACTACAGACTTTATTTGAATTTTGTTTCCTTTAATGTGTATTTTTGTTCCAAGATCCCACATTGCATTTATTTGCCACATCTCCTTAGTTTCCTCCACTCTGTGACAGTTCTTCAGTCTTCCCTTGTCTTTTTTTTCCTTTCTAAAGTTTTTACTGTCTTGATTTTGTTGTTGTTGTCTTTCCTCGTCTTTCATGATTTTGACACTTTTGCAGAATACTGCTCAGTTATTTTATAGGCTGTCTTCTTAGTTTGGGTTGGTCAAGTGTTTTGATTAGATTAAGGTGATGCATTTTGGGCAAGAGTTCAGAAACTGTGATGGTTAATGTGGTACCTGTCAGGTTTCTACACTGTAAAGTTAATGGTTTTCCCTTTAGAATAAAAAATACGTATTGGGGGAGATTCTTTGAGAATTGTCTTCTTACCCTTGACTTAGGTTGTGCTGGGAAATACTGTCCTGGTGCCCTGGGCCTCAGACCCAGCCTGAGATACTTTGGGAATACTGCTGTTCACCCTTGACATTAACCTTGGATGTAATAAAATATGGGTAGTCATTGCTTTTTTTTTTTTCTTTTTGCTTTTTTTTTAATGTATCCAAATTATTTTATACATACATAAATTTGACATTTAAAAAAAGATTTTATTTATTTTTAGAGAGAGGAGAAGGGAGGGAGAAAGAGAGGGAGAAATACCAATGTATGGTTGCCTCTCACATGGCCCTCACTGGGGACCTGGCCTGCAACCCAGGCATGTGCCCCGACTGGGAATCGAACCAGGATCCCTTGGTTCCCAGCCCGCGCTCAGTCCACTGAGCTACACCAGCTGGGCAAAATTGACATTTTTTTAAAGCAAATTTTAAATGCTTACTACTGATATTTATTTATTTTTCTTTTTTTTTTAAATTATTTTATTGTTGTTCACTTACAGTTGTCTGCATTTACCCCCACCCCCAACCCCAGGCAAACCCACCTCCCTCCCTTGCTTCCACCTTCCCCCTTGGTTTTGTCCATGTGTCCTTTACAGCAGTCCTGAATACACTTGTCCCCATTATCCCCTTCCCCCTCCCCTCTGGTTACTGCCAGAATGTTCTAAATTTTAATGTCTCTGGTTATAATTTGTTTCTCTGGTTGTATTTTGCTTGCTTACCTCACAAACGTCTTGGCTGTGGCTGATCTGAGTTCCCCGGTAGCTGATCTGGCCTCGGTGCCTTCTCTCATGAGTCCTTATATAAAACCCCTTAACATTTCATATAGTAAAGGCTGCGTGATGATGTACTCCTTGAACTTGACCTTATCTGAGAAGCACTTTATCTGCCCTTCCATTCTAAATGGCAGTTTTGCTGGATAGATTATTCTTGGTTGTAGGTCCTTGCTTTTCATGGTTTGAAATATTTCTCTCCAGCCCCTTCTTGCTTGGAAGGTCTCCTTAGAGAAATCCGCTGACAGTCTTATGGGGATTCCTTTGTAGGTAACTTTCTCCTTTTCTCTTGCTGCTTGTAAGATTCTTTCCTTATTCTTGACCTTGGGTAATGTTATTATGATGTGCCTTGGTGTGTTCCTCTTTGGGTCCCGCTTCTTTGGGGTTCTCTGAGCTTCTTGGATTTCCAGGAAGCCTATTTTCCTTGCCAGATTTGGGAAGTTCTCCTTCATTATCTGTTCAAAAATACGTTCAATTTCTTGCTGTTCCTCTTGTCCTTCTGGCAGCCCTATGATCCGGATGTTGGGTCGTTTACAAATGTCTCTGAGGTTCCTGAGTCCCTCCTCAATTTTTTGAATTCTTGTTTCTTCCTTCTGGTCCACCCCATTGGTTTGAGTCCCAGCTTCCTTTTTTTCCCTGTTGGTTCCCTGTAAATCTTCCTCCGTTATCTTTATCGTTTTGTTCATGTGATCAACTATTTCTTCCAGTTTTGTGAGCATCATGATTACCAGTGTTTTAAACTGGGCATCTGTTAATTTGGCTATCTCTTCGTTCGTTAGTTGTAATTTGGTCTGATCTTTCGTTTTGGCCATTTTCATTCTTTTTTATCTCGGCGCACCTGTCGGAGTCTTAGGTGTTTGTTGGTGCCTGGCAACCTGGGTCGTTTTTTTTTGTGACGTTTCCTCTGGGGGTGGGGCCTGGGAGGGAGCAATGGCGTCTGCTGTTCACCGCCACTCCCTATCACCCTCTGCTCCCCAGTTCCCCACTGCCTTTTCCCCCAGTCTCGGCCCTGCTGGTTCCCACTGGCCTCTCCAGTTACGCCGCCGGCCTGCAAGGTTCACCCGTTGCTCGGGGTAGTGTTTTGTTTAGGCGCTCCCAGGGTGAGTTCCTCCAGGCAAACTGCCTCTCACTCCGCTCCTCCGCTCGGTTCTGCCCCGCTTACCGGCCTGGATGTACGTCCTCCCCAACTTCCTGGGTGTCGGACTTCCCTTCAATTCGATTTTGTCCGTTCTGGTTGTTTATTTTTTGCTATTGAGTTCGTTGTTTAAACTCTCTGGTTGTGAGTGGCGGTGCAGTGTGTCCACCTATGCTGCCATCTTGGCGGAAGTCCCCTAAATGCTTACTATGGATATTTAAAGATTTTATTTAATTTTAGAGAGAAGGGAAGAGAGGGAGAAAATGAGGAAGAGAAAGATCAATGTGCTGGAGAATCATTGGTTGCCTCTCACAGGGCCTGGCTGGAAATCAGGCATGTGCCCCGACAGGGAATTGAACCTGCGACCTGCCAGCGCTCAATCCAGAGCCACACCAGCCAGGGCTACTGATATTCATGGATTGATTTTTTCCCATAAAGCACATACATTAATTTGTTAATCTTTTACTTAAAATCGTTACTTAAAAAAATCGTTACTTTACCGTTCTACTAATTCATAAAACATTTAGCTTTTGTTTTGATTTCTAAGTAAACAATTACACTGCCAATAATGAGGCCCAATTCTCTGAAATTTAACATATTTTTCTCAAAATAAAGTATGGTATGGAATTATTTTGGCTAACTACGCCGTAAATAAAAATAAGGGTCTACAATAATAATGGCATTGGATTAAGACCATAGGAGAGCCCGGCTGATGTAGCTCAGTGAATTGAGCACCGGCTGGGAACCAGAGGGTCCCGGTTGGATTCCCAGTAGGGGCACATGCCTGGGTTGCAGGCCAGGTCCCCAATGAGGGCCATGTGAGAGGCAACCATACATTGCTCTTTCTCCCTCCTTTCTCCTCTCTCTGAAAATAAATAAATAAAATCTTTAATAGGAATAGGAGAAAAAAATATCCCTGTATTGATATCAATAAATGGGGGGGGAGGAGGAGGAGGAGGAACAGCCCGCCGTTGTCCTGGAGGCGCGCGCTCCCCGCGGCGGAGCGGACTGGGTCAGCTGGGCCGGAGGGCCGGAGGGCTGGAGGTAAAAGCTGGGCGGCCAGCCGGCAGAACCCCTTCTGGCCTAGGGAACTGAGAGTCCGCAGCCCAGGGCAGAAGTGAAGAGTCCGAACGTTCCGCTAGCACCGCGCTGGGCAGGGCGGGGCCTCCAGGGACGCGCACGGTAGGGTTCTGGCTCGCGCACGCGCACTCGCCCAAACATGGCCGCCGCCACTGACTCCTCGCTTGAGGTGAGTCCCGCCGCGCTCTACGTATTTCGGTATCTCTACGTATTGCGGGGAGTGTCTGTGTCCGTCGGGTCCCGGAGGGTCGTGAGCA
>PVJI01014119.1:0-45324 GCA_004026765.1 Micronycteris hirsuta
GGGGGGAGGGTAAATGCGGACAACTGTAATTGAACAACAATAAAATAATTAAAAAAAAAGGAAAAAAAAAAAGAACTGAGAGGTAGGAAACAAACGAAGTGAGTGCTTACTATTCTTCCAGTTTACTGCTTTGAGAAGGTCATCGCTAATCATCAGAGAAATGTAGATCAAAACCACAATGAGATATCACTTCATACCTGTTAGAGTGGCTATTATCAAAAAGACAAGAAATGTGTTGGCAAGGATGTGGAGAAAAGGGAACACTGTTCATTGTTGGTGAAAATGTAAACTGGTACAGCCACTATGGAAAACACTATGGAGAGTCCTCAAAAAATTAAAAATAAAACCACCACATAATCCAGCAATCTTACTTCTCCGTATGTACCCTAAGGAAATGAAATCAGTACCTGAAAGAGAAATCTGCAGTCTCATGTTCATTGTACCATTATTCACATTAGCCAAGACATGGAAGCAAATATCTGTTGACAGAAGAATGAATAAAGAAATTGTAATGTGGATATTTTCAATGGAATATTACTCAGCCTTTAAGAAGGAGATCCTGCCATTTATGACAACATGGATGAACCTAGAGAACACTCTGCTAAGTAAAATAAGTCAGACACACAAAGAAAAATATAGCATGATCTTATTTTTGTATGGAATCTAAAAATGTCAAATGCGTAGAAGTAGAGAGTAGAATGGTGGTTACTAGGGTTGGGGAGGTGGGGGAAATGAGGCAATGTTGATCAAAGGGCACAAATTTGTAGTTTTGTAGGATGAATAAGTTCTAAAGATCTAATGTACAGCATAGTGACTATATCTAATAATACTCTGTGTACTGTAAATTCGCTGAGAGTAATTTTTAACACACACAGAAAAGGTAACTCAATGAGGAGATAGATATGTTAATCAGCTTGACTGTGGTAATCATTATATATATGGTAATCATTATATATATATGTGGTAATCATTATATAATTACCTAGTGGACATTACCAGTGAAATATTATATATATATATCCAGAATATTTTTCTGTCTTTGGAAACTCCAAGAGGGTAAGGACTCTGCCTATCTTATTCACACCTGCATCTTCAGTACTTGATATACATAGCGGGGTACTAAAAGTTTATTTCTCATTCAAGAAATATCTTCAAAGAAATCAGTAAGCCCAGGTGGCTTTACAGTCAAGTTCTACAAAACATTCAAGGAACAGATCATTTCACACTATACAAACTCTTACAAACAGTAGAAAAAGAGGGTAAGATCCCTAATTCATTTTGTGAAAATAGTGTACTCATTTCCTAAGACAACATAATACCAAAAACTGGGTGGCTTAAAACAACAGATAAAGAAAGATTTTTTTAAGATAAAGAAAGAACCTTAAAAGCAGGAGAAAAGCAGAGAGTTACGTACAAAGGAGTGCCCATAAGACTGCCAGCTGATTTCTCAAAAGAAACCTTACAGGAAAGAAAGGACTAGCAAGAAGTATTCAAAGTTATGAAAAGCAAGGACCTACAACCAAGATTATTCTATCCAGCAAAGCTATAATTTAGAATGGAAGAGCAGATAAAGTGCTTCTCAGACAAGGTAAAACTAAAGGAATTTATCATCAGCAAGCCATTATTACATGAAATGTTAAAGGTACTTATCTAAGAAATAGAAGAAGATCAAAACTATGAATATTAAAATGAAACAAACTCACAGCTATCAACAACTGAATCTAAAAAACAAAAACAAACTAAGCAAACAACTGGAACAAGAACAGAATCATAGGCATGGAGATCATTTGGAGGGTTATCAGGTGGCTGGGGGAAGGGGGAGAATGAGAGAAAAGGTAGAGATTAAGAAGTATAATTGGTAGGTAAAAAATAGACAGGGGGAGCCCTGGCTGGTGTGGCTCAGTGGATTGAGTGCTAGCCTGAGAACCAAAGGGTTGCCAGTTTGATTCCCAGTCAGGGCACATGCCTGGGATGCAGGCCAGGTCCCCTGTAAGGGGTGTGCGAGAGGCAACCACACTTTGATGCTTCTCTCCCTTTCCTTCTCCCTCCCTTCCCCTCTGTCTAAAAATAAATAAATAAAATATCAAAATAGACAGGGGGAGGTTAAGAATAGTAGAGGAAATGGAGAAGCCAAAGAACTTATATGCATGACCCATGGACGTAAACTAAGTGGGGGGGATTGTTGGAGGGAAAAGGGTACTGGAGAGAAGAGGGAGAAGGGGGAAAATTGGGACAACTGTGATAGCATAATGAATAAAATATACTTAAAAAAGAAAAGAAAAAATAAAGAGGGCACATAGGAGGGAGAGGGCTGGTTTTTTCTATACAGAAGATTGAGAACTGGGTGCTTTTTCTAACACAGTTGGTAAGTGGTAGAGCTAAGTGCCAAAGGCAGGTAGGTATGAATCTAAAGGGTGACTATAATATAAGAAAAATCCAATTCATTATCTTCCTGAAGACCATTCTCATCTGAGGTATGGGGCAGCTCTATTTCCCACAGTGTTCTTCAAAATCTGACCCTCAAAGAATCCAATTAAAGAGCCAAAGAAACCCCAATTATAGTGTCGGTCATCACTGACTCACATAAACACTAGCACCACAGCCCCTCTCCCAGTGATTGACAGCCACAAATCCTCAATCAGCCTCCAATCACTAGTTACCTTAACACTCAAATTTTTGGAGCCACAGCACTGGCAGTCAGTTACTGATCTTCCAAAACTGCCAATAGCCAAATCATAGCATGCAAATAGCATTTGCTATCAGAGCATGCAGAACAATCCTTCAATTCTTGATTATTGGTTCTATGAAGGGTCTGGGATGTTACCCTCTTACAAGCTAACAAGTTTTAGAGACGCTGACAGCAGACGCAAGTCTCCTGGAGCAGAGACAAAGGATTTTACTACTCATGACACAGCAAGCAGCAAGGGCATTATGTTGGCACATCATGTCCTTAAGTCCCACAGGGGTGACCCAGAGAGGCCATGAGGGATGCTGCACATACAGTGAGTTTACATCACAGCCAAGAAATGCTGAGCTTGAGGAATTCAGCCTGCTCTTTGTCCCAGAGTGAAACATTACCTCATCCTTCAAGGTGGCTCGCTATATACACAACCTTGAGAAATGGTCAAGGTAATAAGTGGTCAGGGCTCTGTATTCTTAGCCAGAAAGTAGTCTAAGGCTGGGCTACTATACTGCAACCACACAAAGGAGTTTAGACTGATTTGCAGGTATTTGGTGTCACTGTCTATAATAACAAGGGCACAATACCTGGGTCCAAAAGCAAACCATATCCCCAGTGGAGAGATACTGTGTTCCCTAGTCTTTCCCTCATATACAAATATATAACCCGCCCTGACTGGTGTTGCTCACTTGGTTGGGTGTCGTCCCACAAACTTAAAGGTTACCAGTTTGACTCCCAGGCAGGGAACATACATAGGTTGCAGGCCCAGTCCCTGGTTGAGGCATGTATGAGAGGCAACTGATCTATGTTTCTCTCTCGTATCAATGTTTCCCTTCCTCTTTTTCTCCCTCCCTTCCCTTTTCTCTAAAAAATACATAAATAAAATCTTTTTTAAAAACAAACAAAAAATAAATATATAGCCTAAAGGGGCACAATTCATTTCAGTTCAGAATTTGTTGTTCAACTTGACTGGGACCACCACTGCATTGGTTTGGTTAAGTGCCATGGGTGGTCTCTTCAAGGGCCTGTAGCCAAATAGCTAAACATGGCATAAGTTGAGGCCACTCAGGTGTCAGGAAAAGCAGATAAATTTGCATCAGTCGTATTTAAACAAGGTTGTGCTAGCCCATGTGTTTGTACAGGCATGAGGTAAGTGTTCAGGACCTGACATTGATGGCATCAGGTGCAACAGAATAGTTTAAGACTAGCCACATTCACATGAGTTTTTCTGTTTGTCATTCCAAGGAAATGATGACCAACTGGGAGCAGGTCGGTTTGCCAGCTGCACTTGCTGCTTGATTTGGGGAGACCACATGATTGTTTTATCAGGCTGTAGTGCTCAATCTAGGGAACAAGGAGCACTAACCATCTTCCAACCTTGCACCTCTCAGGATCTAAGGTGTTCCTCCCTCAAGTATACTCCTTTCACTGCCATGAAATTGGTATGCTCAGTCCCAGTGCCTATAACTTCACTTTTATCCAGTAATCCCCTACTTGCACCCAGACCTTTTATCGAGAAGGGTCAGGCACAAGAGGGTCAAAGGCATTTTTATAAAATTTACAGATTTTTATGCCTTCTATCTTGGTCAGCGTGGGCCACTGGAGGGAAACTCGTTGAGCAATATATCGGATCAAGTGGTCACTGTCTTTATGATCTAGGACTATGCCCATTCGACAAGAGAATCTAGGTGACTGAACCATAATTAAGTTAAAATCTTCTAGGCCCCATTTGGGCTGACCTGCCACCTTGAGAGTTAGCAACTAGGCCGGCCTGGGATTGCTGTGAGGGAAGGAAAGACACATCATGTCCAGGAATGGCAGGGTAGAATCCTACATTTTCAAAATAGTCTCTATAATCCACCTCTTTTGTCCTGATCATTATCCAGGAGAAAACCCCCTTCTGGGGACAGCCACATTCAGTGATCAAACTGCCTTCCTAAGATGTGTGGATCAGAAGGAAATGAGAGAAGTAGAGTCTGAAATCCTTTTTAGTTCACTTTTGAGGGAGCTGTTTGATGTTCAACAATATTAGATATCTGGTGATGGTAGGGAGCATGGAATGTCTATCAAATACTTTGACTACTGCTCCATTGTTGGGTGCACCACTGTCAGAATGCAAATGGGCTGCATCAGAAACATAGTTTTTTACATTGTCCAGTCTCTGATAGCGCATTGCCATATCCAGGAGGCAAAGGCAGTCAGCTCCATCAGCTCCTTAATTCCAGATGGTCTCATCGGAGAGCAGGCCCTTACTATGGATGTTTACATGAGTCACCCAAACTGACCTCAACTACTAGCCATCCTTACTGATCCCCACAGGTCCCCATCATTGTTTCCAGAAACCCCACCACTCTCACCAGAAACCCTCTATCAAAGTGTCTCAGCACCAAAACCTCAAATAAAATTCCATTTTTTTGCGAACTGCTGTTAAGCTGCTTCTGAGAACTGCTTCTATTTCTGGTCCCCCTCCCCAAATCACCTTTTCTAAGGGCTGCTCTTTATTCAGGTGTGCAGTAAGGCCACCGTTTCTGTCCAGCATGGGAAAGCTAAATTTCTCCAAAGCTGTGATTTTCAAATTTTTAAGGTATCATAAGCATTTTTAAAAACAGATAAGGGGGGGACTACTCGTGAAATTTGGGTTTCCTTTTTAAGCGAAACAAGGGTCAAAGACAAGACGCCTCCTTTTCTGCAATCAGTCGCCCCACCCCCAAGCTCAAACAAACATGCTTATCGGGTGATAAATTTGTCAGTCAAAGAAAGACCCTGCCCTTAACTGCCAAAAGAGGAGAGTTACTTAATAACCCCAGTGGCTCAGACGTTTTCACACTAGTTCAAAAGGCTATCAGTCAAGTCCCCACTCCCATCCCCTGTTCTGGGAGGTGGGCGGGTTCAGGCCTGGTACTCACTGACAGGCTGACTATGTCCATCAGCCTTTGTCAGTCAGTTCTCTACTCTCGCTCCGCACAGCCAGGGCCTCAGGAGCAAGAATTCTTGATTGGCTGCCTTTCCGCTGGAGAGCTCATCCTGTAAAGGTGTCAGAGCTGCTCTGATGAACAGCTGATTTACCCCAGGCCCAAAGACCCGCCACTACTGGCTCTGCTTCTTCACAAACATCTAAGGGCACAGAGACTCGTGGGCCTGTAAAGAGGCTCTGAGCCCATCCCCTCTGCTCTCTGCTGATCCTTTTAAGGTGTCGGTTTGGGCCCAGCCTCACACAGGAAGAAGGGAAGGGAGTCTGGGGGAGATGTTGATTTCCCTGACTACAAGTGAGCGGCAGCGGGAAAGTGATCTGTGCATTAGGGAAAACAAAAACCTGGGGGCGGGTGCAAAACACTTTGAAGATTAAGTCAAAGCGCCGCTACTTTGTTCTCTTCCCGCCCTTAGGTATTGCCTTTCATTCAAACAGCCCAAGTTGAATCTCAGTGTGGGAAATTTTACCCACGTGTACACATGTGTGTGACTTTTTAAAAATACATTTAAATTTTTCAGGAAAAAATAAAATAAAAATTTTAAGAGGAAAATACATGTATTTAAATTTTCTGTCTTTGTGTTTTCTGTAAGATTCTGTAATATGGTAATGGTGGTGCATATTTCACTTACAGTTCTAGTTTAAAAGTTAAAAAATAAGTATAGTATAAATAACCATAACTAATAATCTGAGATATATATATATATAGTACATCAATAACCTAAATTCACCCTGACCCACGTGGCTTGAGTGGGTTGAGCATCGTCCAGCAAAGCCAAAGATCGCCAGTTGCATTCCAAGTGACATGCCTGGGTTGCGGGCCAGGTCCCCTGTTGGGGGCCAGGAAGAGGCAACTGATCAATGTTTCTCTCCCTCTTTTTCTCCTTCCCTTCCCTTCTCTCTGAAAATAAATAAATAAAATCTTTTTGAGAAAGAATTTGAGAGAAAAACAAATGCTACTTTAAAAAATAACCTAAATTAGCCCTGGCTGGTGTGGCTCAGTGGATTGAGCGCTGGACTGTGAGGCAAAGGGTTGCTGGTTTGATTCCCGGTCAGGGCACATGCCTGGGTTGCAGGTCTGGTCCCCAGTAGGGGGCACAGGAGAGGCAACCACACATTGATGTTTCTCTCCCTCTCTTCACTTCTCTCTAAAAATAAATAAATAAATAAAATCTTTAAAAAATAACCTAAATTATGAGGGGGGAGAAGTGAAAGTGTAGAGTTTAGGAATGCTATTGAAGTTAAATTGTCACCAACTTATAATAAGATGTTTTAATTTTAAGATACTTTAAGCTTCATGGTAACCACAACACAAAAACCTGTAGTAATTACATGAAAGAGCATGATAAAGAAGTCAAAGCATACTGATACTGAAAGACGTCACAACTTACACACAGAAAGACAGCAGAAGAAACAAGGAACAATGCATCTACAAAACAGCCAGAAAACAATTAACAAGATAACAAGAGTAAGTCCTTGTCTATCAATAATTTCCTTAAACATGAACAGGTTAAATTCTCCAATCAAAATACATAGAATGGCTGAATTGATTTGAAAAACAAAACAAGACCCAACAATAGGCTGCCTACAAGAGACTCACTTTAGCCTTAAAGACACATACAGGGTGGGGTAAAAGTAGGTTTACATATGGAAAATAATACAATAATTAATAAATAACACTAAAGGAATAAACTCTGTGTGTCACATACTCACAACTGTAAACCTGCGTTTGCCCCATACTATATATACTGAGGGTGAAGGGATGGAAAAAGTATTTCAAGCAAATGGTAGGAGGAAAGCAGGTGCAATAATGTTTATTTCAGGCAAAATAGACTTTAAACTAAAAATGATAAATTTTATTAATCAAAAGTCTTTTTCAGGATCAGATCCAAAACTGATCCATCTGAGCTTGTTTTTTCAAAATGAAAGCTTTCCCCAAAGAGGTCACTTTGTCGGGTGAGTGGAATTTTCTGGAAAGGGAGAAAGTGGATTCTAGGTGAGAAAAATGGTGGTCCAAAAGTCTATATGACTTAGAATCTTGGTAGCAGCAGGGGCTGGACAGTGTGTGCAGAGAGTATTTTTGGTTCAGATGGAATCTGGTTGAATCTACACAGACACACACGCATGCATCATCTTAATGGGCTTAGAGTTTCTAAAGATTTCTTTCCTCCTCCCCTTCCTTCCTCCTTCTCTCCCTCTCTCTCTCTCTCTCTCTTCCCCCCTCATTAAAATAACAGCCTGGTTTATTTTTGTTTAATTCCTGGCAGCATGACCATAACTAAAAGGACAATGGACCAATGCAGTTTGTGTGTGCTATGGAGGGGGAAAAACTCAACAATAACAAGTGTAGAGAATGAATAATAAGGCAGGGTTAGAATTTCAAATAAGGCAGTCCTCTTTGAGAAGCTGATATTTAGCAAAAACTTGAAGGAGCTGAGGGAATTGGAAAGAGAATAGCAAGACAAGGCTACAGCATCTCAGGGTCTCTAGAGGTGCATCTCTGACAGCTCGTGCCAATGACTGCTCTTTTTCTAAACTTCAGCTGAGACCCTGGATCCTCATTCTGATCCTGGCAGAGTTCCCCAGAGCCTCTCTACCTTTGAGACAACTGACTTGCAGAGTCCTGCAGCTTTTCTGACAACTACTACTTAAGCCCTTAACTGGCCTAAGTAGTTTTTCAAATCTTGTCTTCAGAAACCACCCCTTTCAATACCAGAGCTCAAACCTCTCAGTAGTGACTGCCAGCGTTCCAAAATCACCTTCCACCCCAAATCCACAATCTGAACATCCCCCAAACCATGATTACCATAATTTCATTTTTAGGCCACTTATTTAAAAACTTCAATGGTCACTACTTTAATATTGATGAGGATTCATTCTACCAATATTTATAAACACCTAATCTGTATCAGGTAATGTTATAAGCACTTTCAGATTAATCTTCTCAGCATCCTTAGGAGGAAGTTAATGTTTATCCCCAACTGATAGAGAAGGAAAATGGGAACGTAAGGTCACACATTCAGTATAGAGGGGACTGTGATTTGAATCCAGGTATTCTGGCTCTAGAATCTGTGCCCTCTAGCAATCATGACTCTTGTTTCAAAGTTCTCTTTTCATTTAGATATTTCTTCTAGCTCTTTCTCAAGTGTCATCTCAGTGAGGCCTTTTTTCTGGGCACTCTAGCTAAAATTTACACACACACGTGCGCTATACCCTTTCCTGTTTCATTTTTCTCCTTAATGATTATCACCATATTCTACATTTTCTTATTTATCTATAAATTATCATTACCCAAAATTGCTATTCTTCACATTTATTATCTGTCTCCTACAAGAGAAGTCAGCTCCAAGACGGGCAGGTGTCGTGGGGATTTCGTCCCAGCCGAAACCCGTGGGTGACCGCAACTCGATACGTGAAAGAATCTCATACCGAGACACGCGGGAAAAGGAGAGTCCGGAGCCAGGGGACCAATTCCTTCATCTTGGGAAAAGGCCTCGTGGGTAGCTTAGCCGGGGTTTTTATTAAAGTTTTGGGACACATTTACATTGGATTGATTATTCATGGGATTAAGCAGAACAGGGATAGGTTTACTCACTAGCAGAGCATTAGGATGTAAATTCAGGTCCGGTGGCAGACAGGACCAGGGTAATATATTAAACAGGGCTCAGCAAGCCAGAATATCTTAAGATACATTTTTGCCAAATTCCTATTAGAGAATTCCTATTCCACAGACATGATCCACACTTGCCCACACGGAATCACGCGGAGCTGCGCTCAAAACACGTAAATTCTCAGGACTGCGTGTCTACACGCGTGTGGAAAGCACCGCCACAGGCAGGGATATTTGCCTGTTTTATTCACTGCTTTATCCCCCATCTCACCATAGGCACTTGGTGAATATTTGTTGGATGAAGAAATTAATAAATGAGCAAATAAGTGAATGAACTTTTTTTGATGATGGTTGATGCCAACCTGCCTCGCCTGGATCCTGGTTGGCCCTGGATTTGCCTCTCTGACTCATATGCAATTGACTTCTGATGTATTGGCTCTGCTAATGAGTATTAACATTTACAATTGTAATTATTCCAACTCAGATGAATTTCTATTGAAAAAGTTTGCCCTGGAGTGACTTCTGAGCCAACTTAATTCCTTCTTCAATGCTATACAGTGGTGCAGTTCACCCATAGCCAATTTTGGCCATTTTCATTTTTCTGAATTTGTTCTCAGTGGGATGAATCATTTTCAGGTTCATTTTTACAGTGACGCTTTGATCCATGCACCAGTTTCCTTGTCTGTGTCATATTTTAGCAATAATAACTTTGCCCCTGACATCTCCTTGGCTTCAGGCTGCTCCCTGAACAGCTCAGTCACATTTTAAAAACTGATTCCAGAGAGAGATAGAGGAAGGGAGAGGAAGAGAGGGAGAAAGAGAGAGAAACATTGAATGGTTGCCTCTCATATGTGCCCCAACTGGGGACCAAACCCACAACCTAGGTATGTGCCCTGACGGGGAATCAAACCTGTGATCTTTTGGTGAATGGGACGATGTTCCAACCAATTGAGCCACACTGGCCAGGCTCAGGCACATTCTTGCTTCAGGGACTATACAGGTTGTTCCCTCTCCTAGAAATGCTCTTCCATCTGTATAGCTAATCTCTTACTTTTTTCACATTTTTTCCTTAAAAAAATCACCTCTCAACAAGGCCTAAACTGACTCCCTGTTTAAATACAAGTTTCTCCTGCCCTGCAGTTCTGATCCCCCTTACTGACTTTATTTTTAATTTAATGCAAATAATGTGATTTGTTGCCTTACTTATCATGTTTCTCTCTCTGCTAGAATATAAGCTCCATGAGGACAGGAAGTTTTCAAGCTTTTTTTCCCTGCTATATCCTCACTGCCTGTAAAAGTGCCCGACTCCAGTAGGCACTCAATAAATATTTGCTGAATGAATAGTTTTCCTGTCATTCTGAGCTTTATCTGTGGTTAGTTTTCACCGAGTCTCAGTTTTCAGGATCAAAACTGCAGGTTCATGTTTTGTCGAGAACATAGGATCCTTCCATCAGTTCTCCCTCAACATATTTTAAACACAGTTTTAGTCTTTGTCAGTTTATTCTGTGGTGCATATGCCTACCAGTAGTAGTTGTTGTGAAGCAGGTAAGATAGTTTGTTTTTATTTCCTTGGTAATCTGAGAAAAACTGTAAGCAATCCCCCTTAGACAGTCTAGAATTGTCTGAGATGGGTTTTGCTAAGCTAGGTTTTTAGTAAGCTTCTGGTCAACTTGGTGTAGTGTATAAAATCTAAACTCCTCCTAAGCACAGCTCATGGGGCCTTAGGGTTATGGCCTACGACCACCTCTGTAAACTCATCTCTGGCCACTCTTATCCTGGAAGATTCCAGTAATTCCAGTAAGCACAATATTCCAGCCACACTGGCATTCTGGTGGAACTTGTCATCTTTTCTGTGCTTGTGTACTCTCAGTCTTACCCACCGCCTTAAGGTAAACTCCGAGAACAGAAAATATCTTAGTTCAGGCCCCTCCAAAAGCTGACTCTCAGACAATGATTGAAGTCAGTAGCTTACTTGAAACGTAACCCAGGAAGCACCCGTCAACAGTGGGGAAGTCAGACAATGAAGAGCATTATTAAGCAATTTAGCACCGTGTGCAATTGGAGCATGTTCCCACTGGGGGCCAGTGGAGAGCACCCACCATGGAGAGGTCCCATATAGGGAGTAAGGGAACAAGGGTACTTACCTACTAACTCTCATCAGTCATTGATTGAGGGTGGCTGCCGGGGGATGTTCATTTCCTAGCCTTCCCAGCCTGTCAGGCCTGCAGGCAGCTTGAGAGGAAGCCTCCCAGTGAAGAGAAGCAGACCCTGGAAGTTGGCAGTTGGCCAGTGGCACACTGGAGCAGTAAGGCTGCCGGGACACAGACAGCGAACTGACAGTGTCTGTTACAGGGGCTTTTTCACTGGGCCTTGCTCTATTAGATGGAAGGATGAAGGTTATCTGTTCTGCTGCTGGGGCAAAGCTGGATCTAAAATATCAAGGTTCATGGCCCTGCCTGGTGTAGCTCAGTGGATTGAGCGTGGGCTGCGAACCAAAGGGTCGCCAGTTCGATTCCCAGTCAGGGCACATGCCTGGGTTGCAGGCCAGGTCCCCAGTGGGGGGCATGTGAGAGGCAATCACACATTGATGTTTCTCTCCCTGTCTTTCTCCCTCCCTTCCCTTCTGTCTAAAATAGAATTTAAAAAATAAATAAATAAAATACCAAGGTTCAAATATCTCAGTGGTCAAACAGTTGGGTGAAAGCATTGTTTACACTCTCTGACCACTCACACCAGCCACCATATTCACCCTGGGAAACTCCTGAGGACAGAGACCCTGGTATCTGTCAGTGCCTGGCACACTGTTGGGGCTTGACACACAGGACGAGCTCAACTCCCACTGCTTCATCCCAATGTGGTCCTTAAAAGATCAATTGTTCACCAAAATGGCTACCATGAAAACAATGGGGGATGCCAAGTGATGGCGAGGATGTAGCATTTACCACAAGGGAAAGTGTAGTTGGGAAAACTGGCACGCTTTACGAAGGACTTAGCAATTCCATTCCTAGATATATGCCCAAGAGGAATGAGTGCATATGTTCATCAAAAGATGTGTATAAGACTGTTCATATAATTTTTTTAAAATCAGTCTTTTTATTATAGTACATGGGCTGGGACTTATGAAATCAGGTAGATGAGGGCAACCATTGCCTTGATTAGAAGCAGGCACCCATCTTAATGGCCATGAATGTGCCAAAGGTGCTGCCACTCTGCACCATGGTTTTCCTGATGCTGCCCATCAGCTCTTGACTATGCATTTCCATCCTGAGACAGGAAAAGGTGCCGGCCAACATGCCCACGGTGCAACCCATTACAAAGTCCATCTTTGTGTGGTTGAAGCAGCTCAGCTGGGACTGTCCGTAGGGACCGTCCATAGGGACCTATGGCCACTGGCATCTCACTTACAGCCTCAGTCACTCCAAGAATTATTCTTAATAGCCCCAGAGAGAAAAATACCAAAATACCCACTGACACAAGAATGGATGGAGTGTGGTCTATTCACACATTGGGAAGAGAACACAGCAGTGAAGACAGACAAACTACTGATAATGTAATAATGTGGACCTGTGCCACAAACATCCTGTTGCATGAAAGTCAGATGCAGAAATGTATCAATGCACTTAAATGAAGTATCAAACTAGACAAAACTAATCTACATTGTTACAAACTTTCTGGAGACAGAGGCCACCTGGAAGAACACGGAAGTGCCAGACATGTGAGTGAAGAAGCCACCTTGAATGTCCAGCCTAGTTGAGCTTTCAAATGAATCCAGCCCCAGCCACCATTTGGCCCTAAAAAGAACCACCTAAGTGAGCCCAGTCAATGACAGGACCATGAAAGATAATACTAAATTGTCCTTTTAAGCTACTAAGATTTAGGATGTTTATTACACAGCAATAGATAACCAGAATGCCCAGAAAAGGCAGCAGCGGCCCTTTTAAGGCCTGACACCCCCGCTCCCAGATTCCCCTCACAACAAAATTAACACCAGTCAGTTAGAATTCAGTTCCTTTAATAAGGTGCTCTGAGAGGAGGACAGAATGGCAGGCAGGGGGTAAAGAAGGTGGTACTTCTTGAGCCCCACTGGGCATCTAGTCAGTCCTCATCCTCTGGCAGCAGGATCTTGCTGGGGTCAAAACAGTTGGATTCCATGATAGGAAGGCCATTGGCCTCTCGGTATTTCACAAGCCTTTCAGCTTCCCGGCGGGCCCATTCATGCATCCTGGAGACAGCAGCATGGGGGGAAGACATGAGGAAGCCTCACTGGATATCAATCCCGACCTTAACTCCCCATTCCTTAATGTTGTGGGACAGGATTCCTGGTTTCGACCTCCATCCCTGCCTCTGCCCCCACCCATCCCATTTTCTTGGACACCCCATGCACCTGTAGTCAGGCAGATAAGCCACAAAGGTGGTGCCAAAGACCAAGACGACAGAAAAGCCAAAGAAGAAGACGACCCGCATGTTCCAGACATCCATAACAGGGTCTTTGTCGTAGCCGTGGGAGTCTGGGTTCTATGGAATAAGAAGAAGAGGTCGATGAGGGCTTCCTACCACTCCACAAAGCCTTATGCTGCCCTGCATGAGCTGGTCCCCAATTTCACCCGGGACCAATCTTCCCTCCCTCCCTAAACTCCTCTCTTTCTGTTCTTAGGACTTGTCAAGCTCCTTCCCACCACAGGGCCTTTGCACTTGCTGTTCCCTCTGCCTGGAAACCCTTTTCCCCAAATCTTGTCACGACTGGATCTGCTTCCTCATTCAAAGTTTTGGCTTCATCATCACTTCTCTTAAGAGGTATTCCCTAGTCACCTTGGCTATTAAATTGAACTACAGGAAATTGCCATTTTCATACATCTAAATGGTTGAATATCAGCCATTTCCCATGGTTAAACCCAATAAAATTACTCCCTATCTCCAAGACACTCTCAATCCACTTATCCTGCTTAATAGTCTTTCTAGCATTTATTAGTTTACCAAAGTAGCATCCCCCAGATCTTCTATATCACATTACCTTATATTATCAATTATATTCTAAATTATCATCTTCAAATATTTTACATATTTATTTTCTGTGTTTTCCACTATCATATAAGCTCTACAAGAGCAAGGGCTTTATCTGATTTCCACACTGCTGAGCCCCCAGGGCCCTGAACTGTGCCTGGCATACGGTAGGCTCTCAATACATATTTTACAAAATGAATGAATGAATGAGGCTAACATTGATGAAGTATCTCTTATGTGCCAGGTCTTTTCACATACACAAACTTCACAGTATCTCAGTGAGGTGGAAAGTGGCAATGATAATTAACACCTTCTAATGCTGACTACTTATTAAGTGCCAGATGTTGTTCTGAGCATTTTGACTTAATTACATGTGGCAGCGTAGTGTTTTATTTTTTCAAAGATGTCCTAATACTTTCCCCATTTTAAGAAGAAACTGAGGCACCAAGGTAGATTAAGTTAATTGCCCAAGGTCACACAGGCAAGTAACTGTCAGTGCCTGTATTCCAAGCCAGGCATTCTGATTTCAGAGCCTCTGTTAAGTTCAAATACTGTTTTGCCGCACATTCAGTTATGCGAACTTGGGCAAGCCACTTGACATCTCTCTGGTTCAGTTTCCTCATTTGTAAAATGAGTATACTAATAGTACATACGATGTGGAGTTGTTTTGAGGATCGGATAAGTTAATGTACATAAAAACGGTTTAGAACACTGGCACCAAGCAAGCGTCCTATAGGTGTTTAGTGTTATTGTTATACTATATTGCTACTAGTGTTTTGAGCACTGCCCACTGGTACCTGTCTCCAAAATAAAGCCAGTCTCCTCTCTGGCTCTGAATCGAAGATAACACGGGAGAAAGGAGGAAAATAAGCTAGGCAAAATACTCAAGTCTTTAACGACTTCACCAGCTGCGCAATCCTCAACCGCCTAAGAAAGTTCTCAACGGTTCCCCGTCCGCCGGCCCCCGACTGACCCTACCGGCGTCCCGTTTCCCCTCTGTCTCACCTTCTCATACAAGTTTTCGTCCTCCGGATCTGGGTCCTCCTGCCAGTGTATAGTCGGTTCCGGGGCCCGCTTTCCCACCACAGTGGACGGGGCTATCACAGCCCTGGCGGAGCTGGATTCCCAGCGAACCCGGACAGCTAAGCGTCCTCGCGTCGCCGCTGCTGCCGAAAGGCGGCGAGAGCACAAACCTAACAGCCGGGCCGCCATGACAGATTGTTCTCCCGGCTCTCGGGGGCGGGGACGGAAATGCGACTCTGCGCAGCTGCAGTTGGCCCGAGTGGGATAATTGTCGCTCCGCTCCCACCGCACTAAATAGGTCTCGGACCTGTCTAGATTTTGTTTTCAAGTGAGTTAAGGCGCTGAGCAGCCCTCTTTCCTCCCTCTGTCACGGCCGCATTGGACCAACAGTTTCCCGATCATCTCGGTCAAGCTATGGGAGTTCCGCCTGAGCGGTCTGCTCCTTTACTTGCTGAGAAGAAAGCAGTGACATTTGGGGGAGAGGGTTTCAGTTCCCAGCCAATCACACCAAGTTTCCCTTGCCCTCTGGGGAAAGAGGCAGAGCTTCCGTTTGTCTTTCATCTTTGAAGGAAGCCAAGCTTAAAAAGTGGGCCTCGCCGGATTGGCTAACAGCTACTCCTTTCCTCGGGGGTTGGGGGGAGCTCGCACGGGGCACGGGGTGTGGGGAGGTGGCAGCCGCTTGCCAATCAGAGCGGCCCAGGGCTGGCCGATGGCGGATGGCGGCCAATAGACGCGGCCAGCCAGAGCGCGCTCCCTCAGTAGGTGGATGGTAGTGGAAGCGCCGGCTCCCTGCTCCTGGTCGCCATTTTGTGCTGGTGATTGCGGCCAGTGGGAAGTAGGCGGCAGTGGGTTTCCCGGGGAGGACAGCGCGCTTGGCGCTTCTTCCCTCCCCCTCCCTCCGCCTTTCTGCCTCCACCCTTGAACTTGATTGTTGCGTGGACCGGCTCCGGCCGAGCTGGGAGAGTTGGCAGAGGTGGCGGAGGGCTGATGTGATGTCAGGGAGCCCTCCCTTGACAGCCCGAGCCGAGAAGGTGAGCGTCGACGCTGGTCGTGGGGGCGGAGGTAAGGGGCTGGAGGCGGAGGGTGCGTAGACTAGGCGAGAAGGAGAACCGCGGACTGCAACCGAGGGATGCGTGCACAGTCTGAGCCTGGGAGGGGTTGTCTTAAAATTTTTTCACCCTTTTGAGAGCAGAGGCGCGTGCGCGATCGGGACGCAGGGATGGGTGCACGCGGGTTGGGGGAAGGGAGAGACAGATGGGAGTGGGCTACTTTGGTGTCTGTGACATCGAACTTTATCCGTGGAGAGGCGGATGGATGTCTGCGACTTTGATTTTTTATGTATAGGGGTGTGCTGTCTGCTCTGTGACTTTGGTACTTATCTGTCGGTGGAAAAGTGTTCTGTGGCTCAGGTCCTTGGGAATGGAGGGAGGGAGAATCTCTGTATGACCCTGGTCTTTATCCTTGGAGTGTGCGTTTCTAACTCCGGTCACTATTCTGGGAGAGGTCCTTATCCATGGGGAGTCTTCTCGCGACTGGCCCTAACCTGCTTCCCGGGTAAGGAGGGAATGCAAGGAATGCGCGAATGACTTATTGACCCTTCTTGAGGGGCGATCTATCTGTGACTGTGATGTTCATCCATTGAAAGGGGGCCTAAGTGTGTGGTTATGGCCCATATTTGTTGTGGGATCCTGTGTGTGATTTTTGTGACTAACCCCTATCCGTTGTGTATGCCGGAGTCTACTGAGGGTTTTGTATGGACTCTTATCCACTGGGGACCCTGGTTGTGATTCTGATTCTTACCCATCTGGGAGCAGGTAACTCTGATTCCCTGTGGCTTGAGGAGGAAGAGAAAATTGGTGTGTTTGCCACCACACGTAGGAAAGGTGTGGTGACAACCCGGTGTTAGACAGGTGCTGTTACCGGCCTGGCTTTGCCTAAATCCTGTTCAAAGGGTGGGGCCTGAAGATTCTGGGATACTATCTGGTGACTCCTGGCCTGGTCACATGGCTCTCAAGACTTCCTTAGATCTCATGGTAGCCCTGAAGGTTGGGTAAAATGACCGCCCTTCTAAGCCAGTAGAATTGCACAGTGGTTTGGAACAGCCTCTGAAAGGACTCCTTTTGCCTCTGAATAACTTGGGCCTAGAGCCCTGGGGAGAGAGCTGCCTTGGGACCTGGCTGCGCATAAGAGACAGGACTCAGGACTGAGCCAGTTGCCTTGTGAGGGCCAAAGCTGTGTTGGCCAGGAGCCCAGGGAGGTGGCAGCTGTCTCATTGCCAAGTTAGCCCCTTCCCGCCCTAAGCTTTTCATGGTCTCCTGCTGTCTTGTACAGGACAGCCAACATCTTGTTGAGAGGATGAAATGGCACCTGGGCGTCCATGGTAGGAGCCTGGTAGGTGCCTGGGAGACCTGTTGTGAAGTCTTGCCTGATCTCTAACAAGTCTTTCAACACCAAGAGCTCCCCTAGGCGGGTAGCTCTAGGCTTGATCTCTAATGTGCCTGATCTCTAACAAGTCATTCAGCACCAAGAGCTCTCCTAGGCAGATAGCTCTAGGCTTGAACCTGTCTACCAGTTTCAAGTGGCAAAGCCCTGATCACAGAATGACTGGCACCCCCAGGTCTCTCTGCAAGATGCTCCCTGTCTGCTGAAAGCCTTGCTCATTCTAGAGCAGGGGGCTCTAACTTCACGTTTGTGGGGAAAGGAAAGGAACAGGCCAAGTAGAGGCTGCCTTCCTGCTCTGGTCCACAGGAGCACTAAGAGTTAAGAAACAATGTCTCTGGGCTGAGAGATAGAAGAAAACCTTGACAATAAGGGTTTCTCAGGGAGGCCCTCTCTGCCCCAGCTGCCTTGACCTCTTTCTTCTTCCCTCTCTCCCCAGAGTCCCTGCAGGAGGCATCACCCAGGCTGGCAGATCATGGTGGCAGCAGTGGGGGTGGCTGGGAAGTAAAACGGAGCCAGCGGCTGAGGAGGGGCCCCAGCAGCCCCCGGAGGCCCTATCAGGACATGGAGTATGAAAGACGGTGAGTTGCCTGCTTCCACCTTGACCAAACAGCCTAGGCTTGTTCCCCCTGTGAGAATTGATTCAGGAAGGTGCCAGGAGGGGGCTTCCGGGCAAAGGAAACAGTATAGCAGATGATTGGTTTCTTTTCAGCATTTACTTGGTAACTGTTGTGAGCCAGGACCTATGTGCTAGGCTCCGGGAGTGCCATGGTAAATGCGACATATATGATTGCAGCCTTACTTTTACTCACAAGGGAAACCACACAGTTTACAGGTGATTCCAGAACAGTTGGATGGGTGCTATGGTTGGTTGTAAGGTAGGAAGGGATCAAAAGAAATGGAGGAATGGAGGCTGATGCCCCAGTTTCCAGTTTGGGTGATCAGATAGGTGTATGGTACCATTTGCAGTCTGGACAGCCACTGTGGAGGAGAGGCAGAGATGCATAGTGGGTTGGAAATGCCTGTGGATTCTCAGGAGAGAGGTATGAACTGTGGCTTTGGGTTTAAGGGATGGATGAGAGTGGTACCTTCAGAGTCAGGAGTTTGCTGGGACAAGTATGGAGCAAGTCAGGTCAGATGGTGGGAGATTTCCGGGTCAGGGTAGGCTGAGGTTGGCGTGATACTTGTCTTGGAATTGGAAACTCTCCTACAGTTATTTTTAAACTCTGGTAAATCAAGAAACAATTCATTGGGACACTTGATAAAGAAATCCCAGGCCATTCCCTCACCATCCTGGTATATCAACTCAGTTGACTCTAGTGCAGGTGATCTATTCCTTACATTTTAGGATTACATAGGCAGGCAGACCTAACTCCCCCAGAAAGCCATTATTAAGAGTCACTGTAGCCCTGGCTAGTGTAGCTCAGTGGATTGAGCGTGGGCTGTGAACCAAAGGGTGGCCAGTTCGATTCCCAGTCAGGGCACATGCCTGGGTTGTGGGGCCCATGTGAGAGGCAACCACACATTGATGTTTCTTTCCCTCTCTCCCTCCCTTCCCCTCTCTAAAAATAAAAAAAATTTTTTAAAAAAGAGTCAGTATACTTGTAAAGTAATTTTTAATGTCCTACAAAGGGTTTCTTCTACCACCAGGCCCTTTTAAAAGTGCAGAATTATATTTCGTTTTGTGAAAAGTGAGCCCAAATTTGAGATGTGGTCATCCATCATCCAGTGTTAGTCAGTCTTGACCTTCTTTAAAAATGTCTTTTGAAAGGCATTCGATTTTGTATGGGATTCACTGGAAGTGCTCCATGGCAGTTTCTGAATTAGGGTAGGTGAATTTATTATCAAATAAAGCCACTGGCTTTCTGTTTTTTCTTTTCTTTTTTGGGGGGTGGGGTGAGGAAGCTGTTAAAGGATCTCAAATGCAGAGATTTGAATTAATCATACTTTTCCAGTTCACAGTAGGTTTCTATCATAAGTCAACATACAAAGGCCTTCTCATGCCATATTTATTTATTTCTTTTTATTTCCAACTTCCATAGCTGTAGGCAGCTTTTCTGTCGTGTTTGAAATGTATTCTAGAATATTTAGTGTTGTCTTGAGTGTCTATAGGATTTTATTATTATTTATTTTTAGAGAGAGGGGAGGGAGGGAGAAAGAGGGAGAGAAACATTGATTGGCTGCCTCTTGTACGCCCCCAGCTGGGGACTTGGCCCGCAACTGCAGCCACAACCTGTGCCCTGACTGGGACCAGCAACCTTTTGGTTTGCAGCATGACACTCACCAGTCAGGGAAGCCCTGCACTTTAAAAAAAAATTTTAAAGGTTTTATTTACTTATTTTTAGAGAGGGGAAGGGAAGGAGAAAGAGAGGGAGAGAGATATCAATGTGTGGTCGCCTTGCAGCACCATCTACTGGGCACCTGACCCGCAACCCAGGCATGTGCCCTGACTGAGAATCCAACTGGTGACCCTTTGATTCACAGGCCGGCACTCAGTCCACTGAGCTACACCAGCCAGCAGCCCTGCATTTCTAAAGATCTGTCTGTATTGCCATGCAGATATTAGTATTTTGCTTCTAATTGGTCCCTAAGATACCATGCAGGGGTGTCCAACCTTTTGGCGCCTCTGCTCCACACTGGAATAAGAGTTGTCTTGGACCACACATTAAATACATTGTGATACATAATCACAAAATATCTCCTAATGTTTTAAGTAAATTTATGATTTTGTGTTGGGCTGCATCCACAGCCATGCTGGACTGCATGCGGCCCGCGGGCCACAGGTTGAACACCCCTGCTAACGTATGCTGGCTGCCTTTTGCTTAACAATTCCCCCCCAAGGACAAATACTTGTTCTTATTTTTGGTGTGCTAAAATTTATCTCTTTTTTGTCTTAGAATCTATGCTTTCAGAATCTTCTCTGTTCCCACTTCTGGTCACAATGATTGTTTTCACTGTGTAGTTTTACCTTTCTCATTCGGGAATTTAAATCTATCTAGAGTCCACTTTTGACTATGGTATAAGGTAGGTTCTGGTTTTATTTTCTTCCACATAGTGGGCAGTTTTCCCAGTACCGTCTCCTAAAAAATCCATTATTCCTTATTGATTTGTGGTACCGCACTTCAAGTTCCCTTATGTGCATGGATCTGTCTTGAGTGATCTAATTTGTTTCATTGGTCTACTTGTTCTTTTCCGCACCAGAACCTTACTGTTTTTATTATTATGGCTTCATAGAATGTCTTAATAGCTCCCACTTTGCTCTTATTTTTCAAAGTTGATTGAGCCATCTGTGGAGCCTTATATAAAAAGTTTACCAAGTCCCTCAAAAACATTCAGGAATTTTTATTGAGATTGCATTGAATTTCTATATTAATTTGGGGAGTATTGTCATCTTTGTCACCTTTCCCTTCTCCTCTCCTCCTCCTCCCCCTACCCTCTCCTTGTTCCCACATTTGCCTCCGGACAATCATTTTAGTGGCAGATACAACCCTTAAGTACTACAGCATGTATGTCCTAAGAACAAGGACTTTTTTCCCCATAACCACAGCACACTTATCAATATCCGGAAATTTAACTTTGATGCAATACTTTGTTTTACATAAAGTCCATATTCAGTCCTTAACATTTGTCCCAATGATGTCCTGTATAGCTGTCCCTAATCCAGGATCCAGTCCATTGCATTGAGCTACTTTGAATTTATAGTCTCCTTTAATCTGGAACTCAGTCTTTCTTTGTCTTTTATGACCTTGATGTGTTTCAGGAGTACGGGTCAGTAACGTGCAGCATAGGGAATACTGTCAATAATATTGTGGTAACTCTGTGTGGTGCCATATGGGTACAGGAGCTATCAGGGGGAACACTTTGTAAAGTATATGATTAACTACTATGTGGAACACCTGAAACCAATACAAAATAGTATTGAATGTAAACTGTAACTGAAAAATGTTTTTAAATAAATTAATAAAAAATAGTAAATTAAAAAAAGAATACAGGTCAGTTGCTTTGTAGATGTTTCTCAGGGCTTTTCTAATGTTTACTCATGAATTTTTGGCAGAAGAATTATTTAAGCAACATTACATATTTTTTTAAAGAGTATTTATTTTTAGAGAGGGGAGAAGGGAAGGAGAAAGAGTGAGAGAAACATCAATGTGTGGTTGCCTCTTGCACTCCCCCTACTGGGGACCTGGCCCGCAACCCAGACATGTACCATGACAGGGAGGGAATTGAACTGCTCAATCCACTGAGCTACACCAGCCAGGGCAATGTTACATATATATTTAAAACATTCACATTTTATTAGATACTGTTTTTAGGATATTTGCATCTGTATCCATTAGTGAAGTGGTTGTATACTATCCTTTTCTGTTTATCTGGCATTGAATCAAAGTAGCCTCATGACATGAATTCCGCAACTTTTGTTACTTTTTTTTTTCCCAGAGGAGAAGGGAGGGAGAAAGAGCAATGTATGGTTGCCTCCCACATGGCCCTCACTGGGGACCTGGCCCGCAACCCAGGCATGTGCCCCGACTGGGAATCGAACCGGGACCCTCTGGTTCCCAGCCCGCGCTCAATCCACTGAGCTACACCAGCCGGGCTGTGGAGAAACTTTTATATAAGAGTTGTCTGTCCCTTGAAACTTTGGTAAAACTCGCCTTTGAAGGGGCCTGAGTTTTTGATTATCATTTTGTCTACTTCTGCCAATTTTGGCATTTTCTACTCATTTTTTGGAGATCCTCATGTATTATAATTCAGTCCAGCTTCTTAGAAATATATTATGAACAGTGTCTGCCATTGAACAATGATTAGTTAGAAGTGCTCTGTGGTCAATGTAAAGTATCCCTTACTATCTAAATCCGTTCCTTTCTTGAATTTAGATAGTAAGAGTTTAATAATCAGATTTATTTGGTTTTAGATGCTGAGTATCAGAGAGTTCAGGATTTCATCTGAACATTTATTCAAATCTGTTTAGTAATTAAATTCTGATGACTAGAGTTCAAATATTGAGGGATACCTGTAGTAAGCATTTACGAAAATAACATTGTTCATATCAAAAACTTTAACAATACTCGTAGCAGCCACTTCATGTTGAGGCGTTTACCATAAGGAAATGATTAGGGTTCCAAGCCGAGTTCACAAGGACAGGGACTTCATTTCATTCACAGTAGTGTCCCCAGAGCCTAGAACAGTGCCTGACACATAGCAGTTGTTATATTAATATGTGTTGATGAATAAATGAATGAAACATTTTATTTTCCCTGTGTATTAATTATCTTTTAGCTTTATGGTTATTTCAGACTTATGAAATTTCAAGCATACAACAAAGTTGAAAGAGTTTTACAGTGAACATCTCTATACCCATCCACTGGGTTCTACCATTAACATTTTACCCTACTTGCTTTATCACATGCTTGTGGTATCTTTTACACTCTAGATATTTAAACATTTTTATAAAGCCAGATTTATCAGTTTTCTTTTTTATTTTATGATTTCTGGGTTTTGTCTTGCTTAGAAATCCTTTCACCATTCTTGAGGTGATCGATTTGTTTCCTTGTGTTTTCTATTCAAGAATTTAAATTTTTGATCCATCTAGAATTTAGTTAGTGTAAGAAGTGAGGTAGATAAACAACTTTATTTTCTCAAAGATCAAAAAACTTTTGCTGTGAAGGACCAGATAGTAAATATTTTTGGCATTGTAGACCATATGGTCTTTGTCACCCACCTGCTACCAGCCACAATATGTAAATATTGTATAGGTGTGTTCAAGAAAATTTTATTCGGGTGACTAGATTTGGACCACTGGCTATAGTTTGCTTATCCCTGGGACAGTTATCACAACTAGTATTTACTGACTAATCCATTCCCCTCCCTGCCCCCTCCCCACCCCATTGATTTAAAATGCAACCTTTGATTTATTTTAAATTTCCATGTGTTTTTGTACTGTGGACTATTTGGTTTTTCTGACCTGTCCATTCATGTTTTCAAGTGTCCCACCTTTATAATATGTGTTAATGTTTGGTGGGGCTTCTCTCTCCCTCGTTAGTCTCTGTTGTAAAGAAAATTTTTCTGACACTTCTAAAGTTGTTTCTTGGCCTTTGCTGTTATAAACACTGCTGCAGTGAATAAAGTTTCTGTACATGTACAAGCATATTAGTCCATTAAAATCCCAGAAGGAGAACTGCTTGTCAGAGGGAATATAGATTTTTAGTTTTGCCAGCTATTGCCAAATTCCCCTCCATAGGGATTGTTCCATTTTCACTCCTACCAGCAACATCAGAGTGCATATTCCCCATACAGCCTTGCCAATAGTTTGTTGTCAAACATTTGGACTTTTGAAGATCTGTTAAGTTGAAAATATTCCATCCGAAATCTTCCTTACAGAAGAATTCCAAATAATATATGTAGATACTCATCACTCTAGGAGGTAGAGCTTAATTCCGCTCCTCTTTGAGTGTGGGCTGGTCTGGTCTTAGTGACTCACTTCTAAAGAATCTAGGGTAGAAAGAGAAAAAGAGAAAACTGACAGCAAAGAAACCTGACAGACCCTCCCCCCATAACTAGATGATCAAGGTCAACATCACCAGTGATAAGTCATGTTGATATCATGTACCCCCTGATACAATGCAATCAGAAGGGCAGCTCATACATATCTGCTGTGTTCTCCCCAGAACACCATAACCTCCATCACCTCGAGTCTGATCACAAGAACACATCAGACAAACCCAAGTTGAGATACAGTCTACAAAATACTCTTGAAAACTGTCATGGTCATTAGAAACACACACACAGCCCTGGCTGGTGTGGCTCAGTGGTTAAGTGCCAGCCTGTGAATCAAGGGGGTCACTGGTTCAATTCCCAGTCAGGGCACATGCCTGGGTTGCCAGCCATGTCACTGGTGGGGGGGGGGCGGTGAGTGAGAGGCAACTACACACTGATGTTTCTCTCCCTCTCTTTCTCTCTCCCTTCCCCTCTCTAAAAAATAAAATAAAAATCTTAAAACAAAATGAAACAAAACACATACATATATAAGGCAAGACCAAAAACTTTCATAGGCCAGAGGAACCTAAGGAGACATGATGACCAAATGCAATATGATAGCCTCGAGTTGATCTTGGAACAGAAAGAGGATGGCAGTGGAATTCTAATGTAGTGTATAGCTTAGTTCAGTGATTTTCAACCACTGTGCCGTAAGAATTTTTAAAACATGCTGTACCTGACTATTCAGTCAGGGGCACAGACCCCTTTTCCCTTAGATTGTCTAATAAAACATGACAACAGCCAACACAATAGCAATCTGAAGTGAATAAATCAAAATTATACCCATATTTTTGTCAGGTTGGCAAAAAATATACTTTTTAGTGTGCTGCAGAATTTTAGTAATTAGTGTATGTGTGCCCTGAGATGAAAATTCCTGGATTAGTTAACATCTTAGTTTTATACCATGTACCGTTCTTCTGCTAACATTAGAGGAAGCTGGGTGAAGGGTATACTACAATTCTATTAACTTTGAACTTTTCTGCACATCTAAAATTATTTCAAAATACGTTTGATATCATCAAGATTAGATCTTTCAGAAACGTCAAAGGATACTATGCAAAAGAGTGAAAAGACAATCCGCATAAAGTGAGAACGTATTTGCAAATCACATAATCTGGTAAGGGATTAACACCTAGAATATAAAAAGAACTTCTACAATGGCAACAAAACTGTAATTCAAAAATGGACAAAAGACTTGCATAGACATTTCTCCGAAGAATATATTACAAATGACCAGTAAGCATATGAAAAGGTGCAAAATGACAACTGTTGGTGAGGATGTAGAGAAATTGGAACTTTGGAGCATTGCTGGTGAGAATGTGAAATGGTACAGACTCTGTGGAACACAGTTTGGCAGTTCCTCAAAAAAATAGATAAAGAATTACTATATGATCCAGCAATTCCACTCCTGGGTATATGCCAAAAGAATTGAAAGCAGGGACTCAAACAGATACTTGTACACCAGTGTTCATAGCAGCATTGGTCATGATACCAGAACAGCCAGTGGGTGGAAACAACCTAGGTGTCCACTAACAGATGAATGGATAAACAAAATGTGGTGTATACCATACCATACATATATATTCAACCATAGAAAGGAATGAAATTTTGATACATTTTACAACATCAGTGAACCTTGAAATCATTATGCCAAGTGAAGTAAGCAAGTCCCAAAGGGATGTATAAGATTGCACTTAAGCCCTGGCTGGTGTAGCTCAGTGGATTGAGCGTGGACCGCGAACCAAAGGGTCGCCGGTTCAATTCCCAGTCAGGGCACATGCCTGGGTTGCAGGCCAGGTCCCTGGTGGGGGCTACGTGAGAGGCAACCACACATTGATGTTTCTCTCCCTCTTTCTCCCTCCCTTCCCTTCTGTCTAAAAATAAGTAAATAAAATCTTTTTTAAAAAAAGATTTCACTTAAAAGAGGTACCTAGAATAGGCAAATTAATAAGAAAGTAGAATAGAGGTTGTGGTATAGGGCCTTATTGTTCAATGAGTACGGAGTCTGTGTTTGGGATGATGAAAAGGTTCTGGAAATACTCGTGATGGCTGCACAATGTTGTGAGTATACTTTGTGCCACTGAATTTAACACTTAAAAATGATTAAAATGAGCCCTGGCTGGGTAGCTCGGTTGGAGTGTCGTCCCGATGCACCCAGGTTGTGGGTTCAATCCCTGGTCCGTACAGGAGTCAATCAGCGAATGCATGGATAGATGGAACAATGGTTTGATATCTCTCTTTCTCTCTCTTCCCCCCCCTCCCTCCCCCTCTCCCTCTCCCTCTCTCCCTCTCCCCTCCCCTTTCGCCTCTCTCTGAAATCAATAAATTGAAAAAACTTTTAATGATTAAAATGGTAAATTTTCGTTCTGTGTATTTTACCACAGTAACAATGATTTAGAAAAATACACAAAAATAAATTTTAAGTGTTTATTTTAAAATGGTCTATCCAGTGTAGTTTTAATTTTCATCTCTCATTATGACTTAGAGCATCTTTTCAAATAGAAATCATTTGTATTTCTTTACTATGAATTCTGTTCCTTTTCTATTTCCTTTTCTCGTATTTTTCCCAGTTTATTATTTGTCTTGGCTTGGCTTATGGTGGTTTTCGTTTTTTCCAAGCAGATGTGTTTTGTTTTTATGTAGTAGGATTTAATGGTCTTTTCTTCCAAGGCTGTTGGATTTGGGGTATAGTTTTCTCCATTTCAAGATTATCAAGGAATTACCCCATGTTTTTTTCTATTTTTAATGTTTCATTTCTTCTATTTAAATCATTGACCCATTTCAAATGTGTCCTGGTATGTGTGTATGAAGTTTATATGTGTGAAGATCTTGCACATGTCTAGGTAATCTTCTCAATGCAGTTATACTTGGGATCTAAACAGTGGCTCTCTGAACACACACAAGGTATTTATTTCAGCATATTAATTTTGTAACCAACATCATTAAAGATTTATTATTTGTAATCATTTTTCAGTTGACTCTATTTGCAAACATATCCTTATATCGCTTACAAATAATGGTGATTTTACCTTTTCCTTTACAGCTTTTAATCTCTTGTCTTCATTCCTTTGTTTAGTTGTTTTAGCTAATATCTTAGAATGATGTTAAAAATGGTATTGATAATAGACTTGCTAGTGTTGTTCCTGACCAGGATTGGACTCCTGCTATAGTAGCCTATATGGTGTCTGTTTTTCCTCATTTTAAGCAAACATGTATTAGTTGCTTTTAGAATACTTTTTTAATTTTTAATTTATCAAAAAATAATTATGGGTTACCTACTGAATACTAGGCACTAAGCTCAGTTTTGGGGACTAGGGCATTAAACCAAATGGGTGTGGCTCCTTCATTTCCCAGAATTCACAGTCTAGTAATTTTTTAAATCACCAAAAAAATACATATTAAATCAACTTTGCAATGATTAATTTATAGTTATTGCAGTAGGAGAAATTTTAATGAAACAGCTGCTAGTTCTAGCAAGGTGACAAACACAGGGGCAAGGTGGCACAGGGCATGATGAAGTGGAGAGAGGTCAGCAGGGACCTTGGCCCACAGGACCCTGCAGACCTTGTAAGACCTTGGTGAGCATTTTGGTGTTTCATTCTGAGAAGAAGAGGGACCAGTGGAGGGAGTGATATAGTTGGGCTCAGTGGGCTTTGCCTTATAGAACACTCACTCACATTTGGGGTGTAGAGAATGAACTGGGGGAGTCCTGAGTGGAGGTCAGGAGTCCACACCCAAGGGCCCAGTGAATGAGGACAGCATGGACTGGGGGGGGAGGGGAGGGGAGGAGGAAGTGGGTTGCACCTGTGAGAGAATCGGGAGCCTGCTTACCCATAGGGTCAGGATTTAGGGACCCCTGTTGGTGGTTGGGGCTGAGGGTCTAGAAAGAGTGAGTGGGTAGGAGCCAGTCTCACCTATTGCACATTTCAGAAAGGACTGCCCTCTAATCCCTCCCATCCTTCTTCCCCCAGAGGTGGTCGTGGGGACAGGACTGGCCGCTATGGAGCCACTGACCGTTCCCAAGATGACAGCGGGGAGAACCGCAGCCGGGACCATGACTACCGGGACATGGACTACCGGTCATACCCCCGAGAGTATGGCAGCCAGGAGGGCAAGCATGACTATGACGACTCATCCGAGGAGCAGAGTGCAGAGGTGAGGGCAGGAGGGCTAGCCAGGCCTTGGGGTGGGGCGGGGGGAAGGGCAGCTCCTGCAGGGCCTCTGTCTGGCTGCAGGTAGCTCTCAGCTCCCGTGCCTTTAGACTGTGCTCAGTGGCTTTGCCTCACCTGGAGAGTCTGTCCCCACTCCCCCTCTGAGGGCTCCTCTCCCAAGTTGGGTCTCCCTGACTTCATATGCTTGGCTCTGTACTTCTGAGGGCCCCTACCTACCACCTCTCTCCCTTTCCCCCCAGTATTCAGTTTGGGTCCATAGTTTACTACAAGCCCTGTACTGCCTGCTACCAGCCAGTAAGGGGTTCTTAACAGCCTCTTAAGTGGCACTAAGTGTCTAGGGTTGGGAGTACAACTAGGAAACTGGTTATCACCAAGCAAAGCAGCTCTGGGAGACCAACTGTGGGCATTCCCGGTGGTGGCAGAGCCCTTAGACAGAAGGCAAAGACCCCCTGAGGCCTCTCCTCTGCATCCCATGTTGGGTAACTAGCCTTAGCCTGAGGAGGGAGGCACAACACTCACCATCAGAGAGCCCCCAGCTGAGGGGAACAAGCAGCCTTGCCTTAGGGATACCCCCGTTTGAAGGGGCAGTTGGGGCCCTGGTCAAAGCAAGCAGACAACTCTCTTATTTGGCAGGGTGGGAAGGGTACTCTTGCAATCTCAGTTCTGGAGGGGCAGAATGTGGGCCGCTGGCCTCCCTCTGGGAGGGGTCCAATGCAGAGACCCCTGTGGTAAGCAGCCAAGCTTCCCCAGTGGCAGCTAGGCTGGGAATAACAGGAGTGGAGCACTGAATTATCTGTCCCCCAGTGAGGGTGGGAGGTGTGTGGACACAGGTCTGGCCTGCTTAGTCCTGAAAAGATGGGTTGGGCAACACCCAAGAAGGCAGCGACCACGCCCTGTTAAGAGGGAGCCTGGTGATGATGGACTGGCCAGGCAGAGAGGATCAGGGACCAGGAGGCAGTGCTGTGGCCTTGCACATTTGCCAATCTCTGCTGGCTAGCTCTGGCCAAGATATTCAGCTGTTCCTATACCCACAACTTGGTTGCAGGACCTGGGCCCAGGCTGGGAATCACAAGTGATGTGTGGCCTTTTGTGGCACAAAGAACAATTGGGCATGTACTAGCTGAGCTGGCTAGGGAGGAGGGGGGAGAAACAGAGGGCAAGGGTTAGTGTGCCAACCTCAGACCATCTCTTCCCAAGGAGATTTAAGCAGTATCTGGCCACCTGTCTGTGAGTTCCTCCCCCACACCAACACTGCCACCGGCTTCTCCCCACTCCCCACAAAGGCAGCCCCCAAAATCATCCCAGGGAGAATTTCCTGCCCCAGAAGGGTTGCAGTACAGGCCTTACCAACCCTGCCTGCCCCGAGCCTTTAGCCGGAGCCCGCCCACCCCTGGCTTTCAGAGCCTGCCTGCCTCAGAGAGCCAGTGGCCAACCCCTAGGCCCACCCCAGACTGACTGCCCGTCTGGTGTCTCTCGTCTCATTCTGTTGGCCAGGATTCCTACGAGGCCTCCCCAGGCTCTGAGACTCAGCGTAGGCGGCGGCGGAGGCACAGGCACAGCCCCACCGGCCCGCCAGGCTTCCCCCGAGACGGCGACTATCGGGACCAGGACTATCGCACGGAGCAAGGGGAGGAGGAGGAGGAGGAGGAGGAGGATGAGGAGGAGGAGGAGGAGAAGGCCAGTAACATCGTCATGCTGAGGATGCTGCCACAGGCAGCCACTGAGGATGACGTACGTGCCCCCCATGGCCCTGGGCAGGTGGCAGAGCAGAGGCCAGGCTGGGTCTCCTCCAGGGCCCTCAACTTCTCCCTCACCCCCCGACCTCAGCACCTTTCGTCCCTTCTCCCCACTGGCTCCTGTCTCCTAGCACTGATCTGTCCTCTGGGCAGGCCTTGTCTCCTGGTCTGGAAGGGAGGAGTGTCGGATAGGCTGGCTTGCCCAAGGGGCTGCCGATGGTGGGTGTGGGAGGGAACAGTATTCCTTCTGCACGGTCCACTGGTCCTTCATCCATTCTGCATATGTTGATCTAGGGCCAGACCGTGGCCAGGCCCAATGCGGGATATTGCTGGTGGCAGAGATGATGTGGCTGGAGAGGGTTCCCAGGAGATTTTCTTAGGTTTTATTCTCACCCGCACACCCCACCCTCTTTTGTCACCTGCATCGGATCTCTTCACTGGCCTGGCCACAAAGCCTTGGGTTTTTCTTTGACTTCCTTCACTGCTGCTAACAGTCTCGTCATGCTGTTTTCCTTCACGGTGTTCCCTTCCATCTTTCTCTGTTTTCTCCTGTTTTCTTCTCCTACAGACTTCCCCTAAGGAGCCCCAGTAAAACCCCAAGAGGGCCACTAGAATAGCCTCCTTGATTCTCCTCCTCCTCCCTGCCAACCCCCTTCCCTGTGAGTTCTCTGCTCAGCTCTCCACTGAAATCTGCCGGCTGCCCTCAAGTCTGAGTCACCTGCCCTGTGCTGGGTCGTAGAGGAGCTGAGTGCTGACATTTCTTGAGGATTTATCACAGGGTGGGCCATACACCAGGTCTCATTCAATCCTCACAGCCACCCCTCGGGGAAGGCACTCTTTTAATTTCCATCCTATGGATGAGAGAGCCAGGTCCCCAGCAGTGAAGTGACTTGCCCCAGGTCTCACAGCCAGTGAGTGCCAGAGCAGAACTGGGGTCTGAAACTAGAGAGCCGGGCCCAGAGCCCAAATTCTTGCTATTTCCCGAGTCCTTCCTGAGTGTTTGTGGTCTTGATAATCTCCTCGTGTGCCTTTCTTTTTCATCCTCCTGTGCGTACGTGTGTGTGTGTTTGTGTATATGTTTAATCTCCTTTCTGTTAGTTAACCTGATGAAACTGAGGCCCACAGGCATTAAGAGTGCTGCCGGAGAATGCCCAGCGCACACTCCCAGTCTTCTGCGATAGGCACCATTGGCCTAGAGGCCCTGCCTCACCTGATTCAAATCCCAAATTGCATCTGCAGCTTCCCTCTGGCTTACTTCATCCAAGAAGCTTTCCAGATGTCACAACCATGCCATTTTGTCTTTGCTCCAAGTTATTGCTCTACTCAGGTTCTAGGACACATGGTTTGGGTTTGCTCAGACACCAGTCCTTCCCAGTTTTGTATCTGTGTCATGGGTCTCTTGATGCAAGCAGAGGGCAGCCCCTTTGCAAAGGGTTAGAATTGCATCCCAACTTCCCTCGCTTTGTGGCTGCACCAAGCCTATTGTCAGACTGCCCCTGCCCACCATTGTTGATCTGTAGGCTCACTTGCTCTCTTATTGTTCCCTGCCCCCAGGGTCATCATGCTGCCATGCTTCACCTTACACCACGCCCCTTTCTTCATTTGTCTCACTCTGCAAGTCTGGGGCCGAAAGCTGAGACTGGGTACTGGTGTGGGTCGGGGGCTCTGGTCAGTTGGGGAAAATCCCTGAGAGAGAGAAAGTGGAGGCAATGTGTGCACATCACCGATGGCTCCTCGGGGCCCTGGAGGCCTCCAGCTGGCCTCAACTACCCAGCAGTCCTCCTGTGCTGAGCCTGCCCCAAACTGTATCTCCCCATACAGATCCGTGGCCAGCTGCAGTCCCATGGCGTCCAAGCACGGGAAGTCCGGCTGATGCGGAACAAATCCTCAGGTGAGCTTTCGTTCCCAGGGCCTCCCCTTCTGCTGGCCAGCCTCCACCAAGTCTTCCTCCTGCCACTGCCTCCTCCGTACCCTCCCTACCCTGCCTTCCTGCCAGAGCTGGGAATGGGCAGCTTGGGGTACCCCTCTTCTTCTCCCCCTCATCCCACTCTCCTCACAGCTCTGGCCAACAGCCTCTTTCAAGGGGCTCTTGGGGAGGAGGTGCAGCTCTGAGCTGAGCCGAGTGCTCCCCAGGGGCAGGGCCGGGGCCAGGCTCCGGGGAACGTCCTCTCTGGGACTCTGAGTGTCTGAGATGGTAACCCCCTCCCAATGTACTCCCTTCCCTCTCCTTACTCTTCCTTCCCCTGCCCTCACTCTCCCTCCACATTTTTCTGATAACAGCCTCTGACCAGAAAGTATGTCTGGTGCAGCTCCACTCATATATCCCAAGAGGGGAGGCAAGGGGTGGGTCTCATCCCAAGGAGCAGCCAGGACTTCTGGCCTCATTTGTCCCCTCCCTTCCTCTTGTAGGCTGCTTGGAGCTGGCCTGAGGGTAGTAGGGGGTTTAGGGGGGAGCTATCTCTACAGGATTTCTGGCCCAGGCTCCCCAAGGCAGACACAGTGGGGCCTTACTCTGCCTGGGCTTCTCTCTCCATCTCAGTCTCTCTCCTCCCCACGCCTCCATATCTCTCTGTCTCTCTCTATCTCTCTCCCTCACACACACACACACACACACACACACACACACACACACACACACCATACCATTCCATCCTAATAGTTCTTTTGGAGATCAAGCACGTACCCCCAAGTCCCACCATGTCTAAGCCCTCCCTGTGTGTACACCTTCAAAGGTAGAGCTGCTTCCTGCACCCGCAAGCTCTAGGTCCCTTTCCTAGCCCTGGCCAGGCCTAGAGTCTCTTTTGGTAGCATGCAGGTCTTACTGTGCCTCACCCCAGCCAAACCACATGCTGCCAAGATTGTGGCCTCTCTCCCCACAGTGGTGCCCCATGTGCAGCCTCCTCTGTGGCCCTGGGCACTTCTCCCAGACACCCACTGATTTGTTAAGGTCCGTCTGGCCGATCCTGGCCCCCATTCTCCTGCTGTCTAGGAAGACCTATGGGTGGCTCTGCTCTTCCCAGCTTGGCCTTGAGGTGGCTCTCTTATGAGGCCCACCTTCCGTGCACTTTGGTAAGGCTAAGATGACATAATGTCCCTAATCCCCAGGTTCCTGATGGGCCTGGGGCCTTCCTAGCCTCACTGAGTAGCCCTGCCCAGCTTTTCCTTTGTTCTTTGGATTCAACAACTGTTACAGGGCCCCTCCTGGGCTCCCCTGGCCTTGTGCTGGGCTCCACCCTTCAGTTATTTATTCTGACCCATGTGGAGCCAGCAGGCTGCCCATCTGCCCTCCTTCCTTCTCTGGAGACAGACCCCTACTTGTACCCTTTCCCTCCCAGGTCCTTCTCTCCGTCTCTGTCTCCCCAGGCTGGCCTGAGCCCCACCTCTCTCTTCCCAGCTGGCGCGTGCGTGTATCTTTCCCCACCCATCTACCTCTCTCTAGCTCTGTTTTCTTCCTACCTCCTTCCCTCTTTCCTGCCCCTCCCGGCCATCTCCTTTGCCTCCCACCCCATGGTCTTTCTCTCTGATTGCTACTTTCTCTTCCTTTCTCCTCTCCCCCCTTCCCTCTCTGCCCCGTCCTCTCCCCTCGGGTCCCGCCCCCGGGAACACCGTGTGTCCAAAGCTGTTGACTAACCCACTGCGTCTGTATCTGAATGCTGTCTCCAGGTCAGAGCCGGGGCTTCGCCTTCGTCGAGTTTAGTCACTTGCAGGACGCTACACGATGGATGGAAGCCAATCAGGTTGCTTTGCCGCACTTGAACCCCCCCCCAAACAAATACTACTTTGTAATCGAGCGCTCCCCATCGCCTGATTCTTATGGACACAGTTCCCTGCCCTGTGGCCCTGTGTCCTATCCCCCCACCCCTTCTCTCTCCCCCTTCCTGACCCTCAATATCTCCTTTTCCCAACTCTCGCTACCCACTGGGCTGCCCATCAAGAGCCCATACTCACCACTCGCCCTTCCCCCACCAGGTACTGGCTCTGGCCCTCCACCTCTCCTGGCTGAGCTTTCAGTGAAAGAGCTACCAGGGAGGGTCTTCCACCTAGGTTCCCACTCCCAGGGGGACTGCCCTGCTCTGGGGTTAGGCAGAGCCAATAATTCATTCCAGTCTCAGGCACCTCTGTATCCAGCCACGGTGGGGGAACTTAGCTATTGGCACACTAACTAGCAAGTCCTGTTTTGCCAGCTCTCCCCACATGTGAGTTCAGTCGTTTGATTCCCACACAAGAGGCCAGCACTGCTCTGTTGATCTAAAGTACCAGTCAAGTGAGATAGTTTCATTCACCAGTACCTGGTTGCCCCATTCCTCCCACTGCACCTACCCGCCACAGGAGTCACCACCTGCCCCACTGTGCTGGGGGCAGGCCTGCCCTCTCAGCAAGGAGCTGTGCTGCCAAGAAAGGAAGGGAGCCCGCTCCCTCAGTGTGGCATGGACTCCCAACCCAGCAGCGTTGGGACCTTCAGAGACCCAATGATCTGCTCTGCTTGCCCACCCAGAGCCTGGCTCACTGGTGTGTGACACTGAAGGGAAGCATCGGGAGGCGGGGCAGGTGTGCTGGAAGGGGGCTCAGCAGGGGCAGCCCTGGGACCAACTCTGCCGCTCCATAGGCTAGTGCTGTGGGCCCAGGACCCACCCAACCATGGGAACACAGCTTCCCAGCAGGAACTTCCATCTTTTCAATATGGCTCTTTCTTTTTCCCCCCTTCTCCAGCACTAGCGCGTGTGCACTCTCTCTCTCTTTCTCACCCCTTCTCTCCTTCCCCTCCCGTTCCCCCTTATCCCAAGTGTAGCCTGTGTAGTGCTGGCCCTGGGTGTGGCCTGGCAGTGTCAGGGCTGAGTGGGGGGCTTTCCCCACTGTCCGGCAAGCGTCGGTCAGCCCAGCACTGTGTGCCTGGTGGCGTATTCACGTGTGCGTGCGTGCGCGTGCCCTGAAAAGGCAGCAAACAGCTGCGCCCGAGGGCTGCGGCGCTTTCCCTCCCTCCTTCCCTTCCTTTTTCCCTTGTCCGTTCTCCAACCTCCCTCCGTTCCCTGTCCCTCATCCATCCAGCTGAAGGGCTCGCTCACTCTCTTCTCCTGTGCTGAAACGGTGTGTGGGGCACTGCTGCCTGGGCCTCACTCAGCTCTGGTTTTTCCCACAGCACTCCCTCAATATCCTGGGCCAGAAGGTGTCTATGCACTACAGCGACCCCAAGCCTAAGATCAATGAGGACTGGCTGTGTAATAAGGTACAGGGGTGGTGGGCAGCAGTTGTCATGGACTGAAACAGCACCAGCGCCAGTGGTAGCAACCTCTCTGTCTCCCTGGGACCTCTGAGGTGGCATGGAGGACTAGCTCAGCTCATATAGCCACAGTTCCTTGCCACCCACCTACCCACCAATGTGTACTGAACTTTTACTTGGTACCAGACTCTGCCCTCATGAAGCATGATCTTGCCTGAAGTTCCAATAGATTGTTGACAAATATTTATATAAATGATTAACTCGTGGCAGTGCAGGCATAATGCGGTGTATAAAATATGGACCTCAGGGCCACACTGGCTGAAATTAGACTCTTCCCAGATCTACCTTGGTTTTGATCCGGGCCCTTAACCTCTCTCTGCCTCACTTTCAGAGGATTAAAATATGGAGATGAGAAGTTGACACTTGGAACAACATCTAGTCGACAGTACCATTTAATGTCCGCTGTTGCTCTGAAGGAAAGCAAGGGTATTCTGAGAGCCTGTCAGGTGACCCAAACTTGAAGGCCGTTCTGACAAAGCCATGTCCACCTGAGACTGAGGATACAAGCTGTAGGCTTTTGCAGTCATATTTCCAAAGAGAAAGCTGAGGTTCAAGAGAGGTGGACCCATGGGTGAGCCTTGAGCCATGACCTGCTCCTAATCGCTGGGCCATGGGTTCAGGTCTTCCCTCGGCCAGCCTCGCCTTCCACAGCTGGGTGGCAGTCCTTAGACCTAGGGGAGGGTTGAGAGCTTGCAGAGGCCCTGACCCTCTCCCCAAGAAGAATTCTCTCTAGTAATGGAGTTGGGGCCTGCTCGTTTTAAAAAAAAGTAATATGAGAAGACAGGTATTCACTGTCTCTGGAGAGGTAGGGACAAAGTGACAGTGGAACTCCATCCCTTCTCTATTTCCTGTATTTTCAGATACTCCTTGAAACCAGGGAATTCTCTACTTTCCCATTCTTTACTCCTCACATCCTGTTAGTTACCAGGTCCTGTCAATTCCATTAGAGAAATACCCTCCCTTGCCATTCCCACTGCATAGGCCATTCCTCACCCCTTCCCCAGGTAGTCACCCCAGATCCTCTTGTGTGCTGGCCTCTTGCCTCTTTCCCCCACCGCCTCACCCATAACATTCCTCAGAACCACCTCTGACCACGTCCCTTCTCCTGCAGCTCCGAGCTGAAGCGGGACCACCCTCCATAACCTAGCATCACCTCTCTCCTCTAGTCTCAGCTTTTGCCTCTCTGCTCACCCTCCAACACCAGCTTTAGAAAACTTCTTGTTTCCTGGATTAGCAGTCATGTCCCAGCAAAACCACACCAAACCAAACTTCTGGGCCTCCCAGATCAAACATCCCTGCTGACTTTCCCAAGCCAAGTGAGCAGTGCCCCTCTTCACCCACTGCCTCTCTTCACCCACTGCCTTCCCCAAGCCCGTTGGTGACCATACCCACAAAGTAACCTGCCCCTCTGTGCTGCCGGTAGGCCATGCAGGGCAGAGCCTGGCATAGGAGCAGTGCTCAGTACCTGACATTGGAACAGAGGGAAATGTGGAAGCTCATTGTGGGGGGTGGTCTCCAGAGGCAGATTTCTTGAGAGCAGCAGGATCCAATCCAGTCCTTGCGATAAAGGAGAGGTGGAAATCTGGCAAGAGTGGGAGGAGAGGTAGAAATCTGGCAAGAGAGGAACTCCTGGCTTTTAGGGATAGAAACATTGGAGGCTTATTTCTGATGATGGAAGCAAGTTTTGGGAAGAGAAACCTACTAAAGGAACATTGTGGCAGTACCTCAGAGGAGCTAGCAGTTTAATGTTTGGGGAAGTTGTTGATTCCTGAGATAAGGGGGTGGCACTGAGGACAAATTTGAGACCATATAAAGGGGAGTTTCACAAGCCTGAGAATGACAGCCAGAGAGCCCCCTGCCTCCCCTGATTCTGGGACCTCCCTTCCCTGGGGCGTGGTGGGGTTCCCTGGGGGATCTCTGGATCCATGTTTGGAGGGCATAATGGAAAGCCCTGCCCCCTCTGACGGCCTGGCCTATGCCTCACAGTGTGGCGTCCAGAACTTCAAACGCCGCGAGAAGTGCTTCAAATGTGGTGTGCCCAAGTCAGGTGAGGCCCTCATGCCTCCCCTCTGCCCAAGACATTGGTGGGAGGGGGGAGAAGGGTGAGGGGCCAGTGCTCTGGGAGGAGGGTGACCAACCCTGGAGCCTCCCCTTTGTCACTAGCCTGTCTTCTGCCTTCCCTGACAGAGGCAGAGCAGAAGCTGCCCCTGGGCGCGAGGCTGGATCAGCAGACGCTGCCACTGGGTGGACGGGAGCTGAGCCAGGGCCTGCTTCCCTTGCCACAGCCCTACCAAGCCCAGGGAGTGCTGGCCTCCCAATCCCTGTCACAGGGCTCAGAGCCAAGCTCAGAGAACGCCAACGACAGTGAGTCAGTTGTTCATTCCTTCTTGTTCCCTGCCCTAGGATGTCTGGGCTGGACTCTCCAAGGCCAGACAGATAGATGATGGTGACTAGGATTTAGTCCTTCCAGGGTTCTCCGACTAGTAGGGGGTCAGGCAGGTGATACAGGGACAGCAGGGGAAGAACATGACCCGACTTGACTTTGCGGGGGGGGGGTGTTAGGAAGTTTTCGGCAGGTGAGTGACTGAGCTGGGACTTGAAATTGACAAGCAGAGTTTGTCCAGAAGGAAGAAGCAGGTGCAAAGACATGGAGGCCAGAGGAGAGGGAGCAGTGGGGAACCACCAGAGGGTAGGGCTGGAACAGAATATCACTGGCGCTCCCTAATGCTGGGCCCCTTCCCGCAGCCATCATTTTGCGCAACCTGAACCCACACAGCACCATGGACTCCATCCTGGGGGCCCTGGCACCCTACGCAGTTCTGTCCTCCTCCAATGTCCGCGTCATTAAGGACAAGCAGACCCAACTGAACCGTGGCTTCGCCTTCATCCAGCTCTCCACCATCGTGGTGAGGGCGGCACAGGGGGGGCCGGGCAGCCAGGGTCCCGGCCCCCGGGGTGGGGAGGAGGGACCCTGACCTTAGCTCCCACCGCGGCCCCACGCCTGGCAATGGGGCAATGGAGCCGGGGACCTCCCCGGGCCTGACCCTTCTGCCCCTGCCTCCCCTCCTCCCCCAGGAAGCAGCCCAGCTGCTACAGATCCTGCAGGCCTTGCACCCGCCGCTCACCATCGATGGCAAGACCATCAACGTTGAGTTTGCCAAGGGTTCTAAGAGGTCAGGGCCCCACCTGAGTCCCTTCCCAGCTTGTCCCCCAGCTGGGGGCCCCCATCTCACTCCCAGTCTCTGACATCCTCCCCAGGGACATGGCCTCCAACGAAGGCAGCCGCATCAATGCTGCCTCTGTGGCCAGCACTGCCATTGCTGCGGCCCAGTGGGCGATCTCACAGGTACTCAAAAGACTCTTCTCCGCCTCAGCATATTGATGCCTGAGCCGCCTCAACCCTCTTGCACCCTCTCTGTGAACAGGAGGACTGGCTTGCAATTTTGGCTTTCCGTGGACCCAAAACCCTCTCACAGTGGCTGCTGTAGGCTCTGGGGGCCTTGCTCCCTTCCTGGTCACCTTCCAGGCTTTCAATTTCAATGCCATTGTGGCTGGTTTTCTCTCCTGTTCGGTGGTTATTTTATCGTCCTGAATTAATTACAACTTCTTCAATAAAAAGGAATGCACAAGTGGCTGAAAGAAAATTGGGAGATTAGACTAAAGAAGGGAAGGATGCTATTTCTCTTGGTCTGATGCCCAGCACATGTTCCACACAAGGAATGTACCAGTGTCAGCCCTGGGAGCGTTTTGGCATGCATCTTTGTTCTGTCTTGTTTTTGCTGCTGCCCTGTTTTGCTGTGACCAGGCAGCCCTCTCGTCTTGCTTGTCTGAGGGCTGCATGCTTTCTGTTGGCAGACACTAGCCTCGCCTGTGCGCAGCCACCTCTTAGCAGGTTACCCTCCCCTTCTGCCCCCTCCTGTGCTAATGAACCCCTCCCACCTGCCCCTCAGGCCTCCCAGGGTGGGGAGAGTGCCTGGGCCACCCCCGAGGAGCCGTCAGTCGACTACAGCTACTACCAACAGGATGAGGGTTATGGCAGCAGCCAGGGCACAGAGTCCTCCCTCTATGCCCATGGCTACCTCAAGGGCACCAAGGGCCCTGGCATCACTGGAACCAAAGGGGACCCAACCGGAGCAGGTGAGCCCCAGCATCTCCCCTCAATCCCACATGGGGGCCAGCAGGCATAGGGTACTGGGCCCCACCATTCACAAGCATTCTCCCTGTCCTTCTTCACAGGTGCCGAGGCCTCCCTAGAACCTGGAGCAGATTCTGTGTCACTTCAGGCTTTCTCCCGTGCCCAGCCTGGTGCCACCCCTGGCATCTACCAGCAGTCAACAGCTGAGGTGAGCGGCAGCCAGGGCACTGCTGCCAACAGCCAGGTGAGGGAGCTTGAGGGAAATCCGGGGGGGCGGGCATGGTGGGCATTAGCAGACACTGAGCACTGTTCCTCTGTCTGGCCCCATGACTAGTCATACACCATCATGTCACCTGCTGTGCTCAAATCTGAGCTCCAGAGCCCTACCCATCCCAGCTCTGCCCTGCCACCAGCCACTAGCCCCACTGCCCAGGAGTCCTACAGCCAGTACCGTGAGTAGCCCTGGCCTGCAGGTGGGTGGTGGGAAGTTCCTTAACAAAGCAGAGAGGGGTTTGACACTCCCCACTTACCATCTCCTAGCTGTTCCTGACGTCTCCACCTACCAGTATGATGAGACATCTGGCTACTACTATGATCCTCAGACTGGCCTCTACTATGATCCCAACTCCCAGGTGATGGGGCAGCCCGGGGAGCAGGAGGGATCTGCAGTTTCCCTTCTTGAGGCCCTCCCTCATGCTCCTTCTCCCTCCTCCACCCCAGTATTACTACAACGCTCAGAGCCAGCAGTACCTGTATTGGGATGGGGAAAGGCGGACCTACGTTCCTGCCCTGGAGCAGTCGGCCGATGGGCATAAGGAGACGGGGGCACCCTCCAAAGAGGGCAAAGAGAAGAAGGAGAAGCACAAGACCAAGACAGCCCAACAGGTGAACACCAAGGTCCAGCAGTCACTGGCTGGCTATTCCGTGTCTTCTGAGGAATACATTTCTGCCATCTGTTACCTCCACTGCTAAGGGAGCAGGGTGCAGGCTGGATGTATTCATGTGTACGTGGGCAGTAATTTTGCTCAAGGGAGACCAGGTTCCTGGTCTAGTTCTGTTCTTTGCTGCATGACCTTGAGGCAGGGCAGTCTCCTTAGTATAGGGCAGGGCCAGACAGTTCCCTGAGGTGGCCAGTGCTATCCATGTGAGCTTTGTCAGCTTTTCTGTCCCCCACTAGGAACTCCTCACTGCTGGTGGGAGTGTGTGCTGATGTGGACATGCATACTCATTTGGGCTCACACCACTTGTGGGAGCGTGCCCATGTCTACATGTAGATGTGTCTCAGAGAACTTCTCTCAGGCCCAGTAGGGAGCAGGCAGGAAATAGGCAGTTCGGTGTTTTTGTGTAGCGGGCAGTTGGAGGGAGCCTCTATCTGTAGAGAAAGAGTATGACAGCCTGAGCGCAGCCCTTGGAAGCAAGAACTTGATGATCTGGTAAATTCTAACAATGGTGTTGTGCCTGGGGGAGAAACTATATAATATGGAATGTGGCAAAGTATCACAGAGGTAAATTAATATTGTAGACAGAGAAAGCCATCTTATGCATTTTAGAATGATAAAATGAAAACACACAGGGAACGTAATAGTTTAGATACCTGTCAGGAGAATGGGGGCACAGTTGGAGAGGGGCTTAATGAGCACTGATGACAATATGACAGAGAAATGGGAACTTTTCCCACTGCCTGTCTCACCTGCTTGAGGTGCAGGGCAGGACCAGCTGGGCTGCTGCAGGAGCAGTGAGCCATGGCTGGAGTTGGTGGGTAGTTCTAAGAGCCTTACCCGACCGTCACCCCTAGATTGCCAAGGACATGGAACGCTGGGCCCGCAGTCTCAACAAGCAAAAAGAGAACTTCAAAAACAGCTTCCAACCTATCAGCTCCCTGCGAGATGATGAAAGGCGGGAGTCAGCCACTGCAGATGCTGGCTACGCCATCCTGGAAAAGAAGGTGTGTTGTGGCCACCCACCTACACCCCTCACCCCCGTCTTGTCATCCCTCTGGTCCCTCTGTGGAATCCCTGAATATGTGTCCCTCCATCCCAGGGAGCACTAGCTGAGAGACAGCACACCAGCATGGATCTCCCAAAATTGGCCAGTGACGACCGCCCAGTAAGTGCCCAGGGCAGAAATAGGGGCGAGGTGTCTCTGATCTTGGCAGATCTGACCTTCCACGCCCTCCTACCTTCTACAGAGCCCACCTCGAGGGCTGGTGGCAGCCTACAGTGGGGAGAGTGACAGTGAGGAGGAGCAGGAGCGAGGGGGCCCAGAGCGGGAGGAGAAGCTCACTGACTGGCAGAAGCTGGCCTGTCTGCTTTGCCGTCGCCAGTTCCCCAGCAAGGAGGCACTCATCCGGCACCAGCAGCTCTCCGGGCTCCACAAGGTAACTAAGGGAGGTTTGGCAAGGGAACTTGGTCCTGCCTGGCCTGGCCTGGCCCGGCCCAGCCACTTCACTCCTCCTGTCTTCTTGCAGCAAAACCTTGAGATTCACCGGCGAGCTCACCTGTCAGAAAATGAACTAGAAGCACTTGAGAAGAATGACATGGAGGTGAGGTGTGACCCACTGCTCGGCTCCATCCCTCTGTCCCTTGCCAAGTGTCCATCCCCTCAGGGAGGTGGTACTCAAGTTGCTTAGCTGAGTACACCCTGTCCCTACAAGGCTTTTTCCCAATTCCTCCACACTGGCTGCTCACGCCCATAATGTTCTGCCCACAGGACTTCATACCTATTAAGTCACATCCAGCTCCCCATGGGACCCCCCCCCACCCATCTGTGCCCATATATCCTTCCAATAGTGACCAGCTCCCCCATTCTCTCACACACACACAAACTTTCAGCAAATGAAGTACCGGGACCGTGCAGCTGAACGCAGAGAGAAGTATGGAATCCCTGAGCCACCAGAGCCCAAGAGGAGGAAGTACGGTGGCATGTCTGCAGCCTCTGTGTGAGTGCTCAGGGCCAGGTGGGAGGCCTGGGGCCAGCAGGCTAGTTGGCCAGTTACTGACACTATACTACTGTCACCTGCAGGGACTTCGAGCAGCCCACCCGGGATGGTCTGGGAAGTGACAACATTGGCAGTCGCATGCTCCAGGCCATGGGGTGGAAAGAGGGCAGTGGCCTGGGCCGAAAGAAGCAGGGCATCGTGACACCCATTGAGGCGAGTCTCCTGTGATCCCATCCCCATCTTCTATTTCTCTCTGCTGCAGCCCCACCTTGCCCCCAGCCCACCTGACCGAGCCTGCCTTCCTCACACAGGCCCAGACACGGGTGCGGGGCTCTGGCTTAGGTGCGCGAGGCAGCTCCTATGGGGTCACCTCAACCGAGTCCTACAAGGAAACATTGCACAAGACAATGGTGACCCGCTTCAACGAGGCCCAGTGAGGACATGCGCGAGCTACTTAGACATCTGCTGGTGTTCGGCCTGGGGCAGGGGAAGATGAAATGTTGAGTGGTCTGAGCAGGGCCCTGCACCTGTCTACCAGCCCACCCCCAGCCAGAGACCCTGACCAAGTCTGACTTTGAGTTGGTGGCTTGGAAAATTGGGCCAGAATCATGTTCTTTTTATAATAAAAGCTGAAAAGCCCACAGCTTGCATGTCTCTTTCTCATGTCCCAGCATTGTTTGTGGCCCCCACAGACACAGGGGCATAAACACAGAAAGGCAAGGGGCCTTGTCAGGTTGAGATGGGTGGCAGCGGTGGCATTCACAGTGTCTGGTACATGGTAGCTACCAGCTCAGTGGGGGTGTGGGTTGGGCAGAACATGGGGTTCTGGCCTGTTCCCCAACCCACAAGGTCCTGATCATAGCCCTTCACCATCGTCAGGGACAGTAGGTCATGCTGTACCAGGAAATCCAGCACCACCAGGGCACCGTTGGGTTTAAAGTCACCCTTGTTCAGAACCAGAATTTCAGATACCCTATGCCCTAGCATTTGTTCTATAATGGCATGGCTAAACTGCACCTGGTCCTCCCTGGGTCTGGGGACAATGCCCAAGGGCATCTCCAAATGGATGACAATGATAATAGGCAATCTGGCACCAGTTAGGCCCCCTGTACCCTCAACAGGCTGATGACTCCAAGGAGTGGAGACAGAAAAGCTTGGCCTGACAATCCCAGGTCCCTGGGTTGCCCACCAGGACTATTTGAGTCTACCCTTGTCCCCATCCTCTCCAGGGCTGTTACCACAGGGCCCCCAACAAGGAGTCCTCAGATATGGCCGGCAGTAGTAAATTGCACAGCCATTCTGGAAAACTGGCTGCTTCGTATAAAGATAAGCATAAGCTTATCCTACTAATTAACACTTCCATTCTTAGATATTTACCCCAAATAAAAGCAAACATCAACAAAATGACTTGTTATATGTGTATTCACAGCAGTCGTATTCATAATAGCCAAAACCTGGTAATAACTGGGTAAATTATGGTCTATTCATATAATGGAATACAATTCAAATAAAAGGGAACAAAATACTGATACAAACAACATAATTGGATCTCACAAATGTGGAAAAGTAGGGCACAAAAAGTGTAGACTGTATGTGTCCACTTACGTGTTCTCACTCACATGGAACATATTTATGGTGACAACAGTCAGAGTTGGGTGGAGGTAAAGAGGGTGTTGTTCACTGGAAAAGACTGCAAGGTAGCTTTCCGGAATAATGAAAAGGTTCCATCCATATCTTGACTAGAGTGCCCCCTCCTCACTACCTGCCACTTTCACCACCTTAGTCTGATCCTCTCCCATCACTTCTTGGACTGGCAGTAGCCTTTCCACTGGTTTTTCTGCTTCCACCTTTCTCCTTAATTTGTTCTCTCACCACACAGAGCAGCCAGATAGATTATATAATGACTTTCCTGGTGTCCAGAAGGTCTCAGGTTCAGTGCCTGGTCCTGGCAAATGCCTCGGTTGTGAGTTTGGTCTGGTTGGTCCCCAGTCTGGGCGCGTGCAGGAAGCAACCGATTGATGTCGAGCTCACATCGATGTTATTCTTCCTCCCTCCCATTTTCTCTGGAATAAAGAAAGATTTTTTTATATCTCTCCACCATCTTAGAATAAAAACCAAATATCTTTGGCTTACAACGCCCTACTTGACATGGCCTCCACCTCAGACATCTCTCAGTGCTCTCCCTTCCTCACTCCTCTCCAGCTACGCAGACTTGCGTGCTCTTCCTCAGACATGCCCAAGAACTTCCAACCTCAAAGGCTTTGCACCAAATGGTATTCCCCGTGTTACAAGTGGCTCGCTTCTTCACTTTTCACATGCAACCTCCTCTGAGAGGCATTCCCTGACTACTTTACATTTCTAGGGTATCAGGGCAGAACTCTTTGAGATGAGGCAAAGGATAAATGACAAGGGAAAGATCTGATGGAAAAGTGTTCCGCTCCCATTTCCCACCCTCCCCCACCGCCCCCCAGAGCGCCACTCTCGGAATTCGAAGCCTAATTTACTTTTTCAAACTATACCCTGGCCGCGGACGCCCACCACGTGCACCAGGGGCTGCCTAAACCGGACTACTACCCCCAGCATGCCACGCGCTTTCGGGCAGGACCAAAACCTGTAGGGGTGTCTGGGTCTGATATGGGCTGCCGATAGCGCGGGAGCAGAAGCGGACACCCCTCTAGTTCAGCGCCTGTGGTACATCCCAACCGCAGCACTCCCAGGCCCCGCGCTTTCGAGCTCCGCGCAAACTCTGGCTCTTCTTCTGCGACGGAGGAGCTACTTTACTTTTCCGTTACCCCGTGGCGTCGTCGGTC
>PVJI01014120.1:0-45207 GCA_004026765.1 Micronycteris hirsuta
AGGTATGGAGGAATATCAACAGGGGAGTGGTAGGGGGAGAGGGTGGGAATGGGGCACAGAACAAGTAGCATAAATGGGAGGTAGACAACAGACAGGGGGAGGTTAGAATAGTATAGGAAGTGCAGGAGCAGAAGGACTTATGTGTATGACCTATGGACAAAACTAAAGGGAGGGGAAAGGGGGGTAAGGGGGTGGGGGGCAAGAAAGGGGGGAAAGTGGGACAACTGTAAGAGCATAATCAATAAAATATAGTTTAAAAAGCCCTGGCTGGTGTAGCTCAGTGGATTGAGCGCGGGCTGGGAACCAAGCGGTCCCGGTTCGATTCCCAGTCAGGGCACATGCCTGGGTTGCGGGCCAGGTCCCCATGAGGGCCATGTGAGAGGCAACCACACATTGATGTTTCTCTCCCTGTATGTCTCCCTCCCTTCCCCTCTCTCTAAAAAATAAATAAAAATAAAAAAAATATATATATATAGTTTAAAAAAAAGAATTTGCCTTGAGAAAGTATGAAGTGAATAAAATTAAGTTTGTTTTATATTCAATAACATGGATATTATATTTGTAGTTTTAAAAAAATAAATAATGGGTCATAGCTTTAAGGAGACACATTGAGATATAACTTTTTTGATATTATATGTCAACTAAAATTAAATCTCTTTATTTATTCTAGAGTTTCAGTATCATTATGCCAATGGTCTTTTTTTGTATATAATGCTCCAGTGGATAGAGTGGTATATATTCCGTTTTGAATTTGTCTTCTCATATGCTTTAGATAAATCCCCAGAAATGGAATTGCTGTGTTATATGGTACTTGTTTGTATATTTTTGAGGAACCTCCATTTTTTCTGTAATGCTGCAACAATTTGTTTATAATTTCACTGACAGTGCATGGGGGTTCTCATTTTTCCACATCACTGCCAATTCTTGTTAATTTTGTTTTAAAGATTACATGTATGTATTTTTAGAGACGAAGGGAAGGAGAAAGAGAGGAAGAGAAACTCAATGTGTGAGAGATATATCCGTTGGTGGCTCCTAATACACCCCAACTGGAGACCAGGCCTGTAACACAGGCCTGTGCCCTGACTGGGAATCAATCCTGTAACCTTTTGGTTTGCAGGCAGGCTCTCAATCCACTGCACCAGCCAGGTCTGTTAATTTATTGATAATTGCCATCCTGATACATATGTGCTGCTATTTCACTGTGGTCTCAATTTGCATTTCTGTGCTAATGAATGATGTTGAACATCTTTTCATAAGTCTATTGGCCATCTTTATGTCCTGTTTAGAGAAATATCTATTGAGGTCCCCTGCCCATTCTTTCATCAGAATGTTTGTTTTTCAGTGTTAAGTTGTGTAAGTTCCTTATATATTTTGCATATTTAGCATCATTGGTGGATATCTTCCTGTGTTCAATAGATTTCTTTTTGTTTTGTTATCTTGATGGTTTACTTTGCTATGCAAAAACTTATTTTGTTGTAGTCTCACTTGTTTAACTTTTTTTTCTTGTTTGCTATGCCTACCAAGATACATCAAAAAAAAGTTTCGAAGAGCAGTGGCAGAGTTTATGACTATTCTTTCTTTGTTTCATGGATTTAGGTCTTACATTTTAGTTTTTAATTCATTTTGAGTTTGTTTTGCTACATGGCATAAGAAAGTGGTTGAAGTATATTATTTTTTGTACTGGTTCAGTTATTCTCACACCATTTACTGGAGAATCTATCTCACCTCATTCTGTATTCCTGTCTTTTTTATATTAATTAACTATATATCTTTGGCTGCTTTAAAAATTGTGTTAGTTGTTTTGTCATGTTGTTCTGTAAAACTTCTTTATATATTCTGAATATGAAAGGATTATAAAATACAGTCTTTGTGTAAATTTACTTGTATTCCATAGATTGTGATTTTGACCCCCTGAGTATTTTCTTAAAAAAGTGCATGAGTTTTCATGTTTGGTGTGATCCCATTTGTCTATATTTACTTTGTTTACTTGTTTTTGGTGTTATAATGAAAAAGTAAAACAAATCTCCAAATCTTTTCCATATACTTTTTGTATGCTTGATATCGGTCTAGTGTGCAGTTTCTGTGGTGTTTGATCAATTATTCAAGTCTTCAGTGTGCGGTATAGTGCATGCACCGCTTATTGACATGGTTTTTAGCATTCTGTTTCACAAAAACAGAAAAACATATTTCAAATACGTTGTTAAATGACAAGATCTTTGAACACACTGTACCATCCATCTCTCCAGAGTAAAAAGTGGGAATTGGGGGTTTACTTATAATATTGCCATTGTGTGAAAGCGGATTGGATCATTATAGTTGCCAAATGTAAGTAACTGTTTGTTCCTTTTGATTGACCTTTTCTCATTGTACCATTCTTGGTCTTGCTTTGAACGTTTGACATTTTTGAAGTACTCAAAATGTAGTAATATAGCCCGGCTGGTGTAGCTCAGTGGATTGAGCGCGGGTTGGGAACCAGAGGGTCCCGGTTCGATTCCCAGTCGGGGCACATGCCTGGGTTGCAGGCCAGGTCCCCAATGAGGGCCATGTGAGAGGCAACCATACATTGTTCTTTCTCCCTCCCTTCTCCTCTCTCTGAAAATAAATAAATAAAATCTTTAAAAAAAAAATGTAGTAATATAGCCCTGGCTGGTGCAATGAATGCTGGCCTGTGAACCAAAGGGTAGTTGGTTTGATTCCCAGTCAGGGCACATGCATGGGTTTTGGCCAGGTCCACGACTAGGGGCATGCGAGAAGCAGCCACATATTGATGCTTCTCTCCTTTTTCTCCATGCTTCCCCTCTCTCTAAAAATAATTAAGTAAATAAATCAAATTTTTAAGAAAAATTTAATAATATGTTTAGTAATTGCTTAACTGCAACATATATTGTTTTGTATCTTTCAGCTTTGACATCTGAAGACAACCAGGCCTTATTGCAAAAGCCAGGAATAGAGGATTTATTCCCTAAAATAATACTGGTAAGATATGAAAGGTATACCTTTGATAGTGTAATGAAAGACTCATAAGAAAGTGTGTGACAAGAGAAAAGGATGTTAAAATGAACAGATCTTACCTATAAAATCCTTGCTACCTAAAGAGGTGAAAAATAGTACACATTTGGGGAATCTCCCACTTTAAGTGAGTTACATTTGCAGATCAGTGTTTCCAATTGTGAAGCTGGAAAACAGTTTTCTAAGTTTATCTTTTCTTCTAAAGGCAGTCTGGAAAATCTAGAACTCTCATAATTTATGGTGTGAATAATCACTTGAATTGCCTAAAATGAAGAGTGGGATTAAACTATCAGTCAATAATTTGTAAAGTTTAGTGAATTCTAATGCACAAGTAAAATTTAAATGTGATCAATTGGGCAATCCCTTTTTTTAAAGAATTATTATATTTTATTGAGAAGGAATGTTTTCTTTTATTCCAATATATAAAATTTTCAAGAACTTGGGAGTGGTTTGTGATTCAGCCTCCATATTTTAATAGGAATCTCAGATTCAGTATTTGGGAATAAGTATACATGTATAATGAAATTACAGGTGTCACTAAAGAACTTTCTATTTTCAATGATTACCAGACTACATGTAATGAAGATAGAAGTTATGAATGCAATGAAAATTGGAAATTTTTTAACCACAAGTCAAATAATAATAAATATCAGAATACTCATCTTCCAGAGAACCATTATAAAGGTGGAAAAGTTTTTGACCAAATGTCAAATCACAATACACATCAGGTTATTCCTATTGTGGAGAAGACAAACAAACAAAGTAAAGGTGTCAACTTACTTAAAGAACCTTCTAATAGTACTGAACAAAAACATATTCCTATTGGGGGAGAGGATTACAAATGTTTACCTTGTGGGGAAGTCTTCAGTAAAATAGTTCAACTGAATGGAGTTAAGAAAATCTGTACTGAAGAAAAACATACGTGGAAAGAATGTGATAAAATATATAATTGGCCTTCAGGTCTGACTCTAGATCAGAAAATACATACTGGACACAAGCCTCACATATGTAGAGAATGTGGTAAATCCTTTATGTCATTCTCAACTCTTACTATTCACCAGAGAATTCATACTGGAGAGAAGCCTTATAAATGCAGAGAATGTGGCAAAGCCTTTAGGGAGTCGTCAGCCTATACTCAGCATCAGAGAATTCATACTGGTGAAAAGCCCTATAAATGTAGAGAATGTGGTAAAGCCTTTAGCCGATCTTCATACCTTACTCAGCATCAGAAAATTCATACTGGAGAGAGGCCTTATGAATGTAGAGAATGTGGTAAAGCCTTTCGCTGGTCCACAACCTATAGAAAACATCTGACAATTCATACTGGAGAGAAGCCTTATAAATGTAGAGAATGTGGTGAAGCCTTTCGTTGGTCCTCATCTCTTATACACCATCAAAAAATCCATACTGGAGAGAAGCTTTATAAATGTAGAGAATGTGGTAAAGTCTTTTCCTGGTCCTCATCCTTTAGAAAACATCAGAAAATCCATACTGGAGAGAAGCCATATAAATGTAGAGAATGTGGTAAAGCATTTCTCCAGTCATCAATCCTCACTCAACATGAGACAATTCATACTGGAGCAAAGCGTTATAAATGTGGAGAATGTGGGAAAGCCTTTTGCTGGTCCTCAGGCCTTAGACAACATAAAAAAATTCATACTACAGGGATGTCTTATAAATGTAGACAGTGTGGTAAGGCCTTCCGCAGTTTCTCAAGGCTTAGTCAACATCAAAATATTCATACTGGACAGAAGCCTTATAAATGTAGAGAATGTGGTAAAGCCTTCCGCCATTTCTCAAGGCTTAGTCAACATCAAAATATTCATACTGGACAGAAGCCTTATAAATGTAGAGAATGCGGTAAAGCATTTCACCAGTCCTCAACTCGTAGTACACATCAGAAAATTCATACTGGAGCAAAGCCTTATGAATGTAGAGAATGTGGTAAAGCCTTCCGCCATTTCTCAAAGCTTAGTCAACATCAAAATATTCATACTGGACAGAAGCCTTATAAATGTAGAGAATGTGGTAAAGCATTTCACCAGTCCTCAACTCGTAGTACACATCAGAAAATTCATACTGGAGAAAAGCCTTATGAATGTAGAGAATGTGGTAAAGCCTTTTGTCGGTCCTCATCCCTTACAAAACATCAGGTAATTCATACTGGAGAGAAGCCTTATAAATGCACAGAATGTGGTAAAGCCTTTCGCTGGTCCTCATCACTTACTCATCATCAGGGAACTCATACTGGACAGAAGCCTCATTAGAGGATGTGGCAAATCTTTTGGATTCCTCAAATCTTTCTCAATAGACTTCATAATGGGTGAAAAGCCATGTATATGTAGGGACTATGACTAAGCTTTAGGTGGTTCTCAGCCCTTATAATCAGACTAATCATAATTGAGGGAAGATGTATAATTGTGGACTGCATGGCAAAGCCTTTATTCACTCCTCAAAACTTATGCCTACATCAGGTCATTCTTACTGGATGGTCACCATATAAATGTAAGTGCCAAATCTTTTAATCATCAGTAGTGTCTTAGCCAACACGAGAGAATTCATTCTGGAGGAAAACTGTTCAAATGTAGAGAATGTGGCAAAGCTTTTACCCTGTGTTCAAAACTAACTCAACATTGGAGACTTTAAGCCTGAGGGAGACAAAAAATGTGAAGAATTTAACAAAACTGTAACCATTGTTCAAGCCTCCTTCAAGGCTAGAGAATTTATATTGAAGAGAAGTCTTAAAAATATAACAAATTTGTGAAAATATTAGGAATGTATGTAATTTAAACAGAAGTTAAAAATATCAGAGAATTCATAGTAGAATGTTAAAAATAGTATTCATGTATTGCTATAAATCAGAATACTTACTTAGAGAATCATCCAGAATTTAAAAACATAGATCATTACTTTCTAGTGTGCTTCAAAATGTCAAGGGGATGGATATCTGGATATGTGTACTTACTCAGAATATATACTATTGCATAATGACGGTATTTGACATATTTTGAGAAAGAAACATTACTGTGATTCCAATTTCTTGTCTGTTGATGCTGCTATGTCTTTATTCCCAGTGTATGTGTGAAATCATGGGGTTGATTGTTGGCTCCTTAAAAATCTGGAACTCTTGAACTCAGCTACAGAGACCTCATAGACATTCTTGTTTGAAGTGCTAGGGTGACAGCATCTCACTGCTCTCCCCCTCCCAAACCATCCAAGGAAGCCCTTTTGGTTCTGATCAGTAGTTTGGAAATTTTCTAATACAATGACACATCAGAATTTGGTGACTATTTTTATTATATCTTTTGAAAAAATGAAGATTACAATTCATGATGAACCCTGTGATTTTGAATGTGAATATGGGTTTTTGGAAAATAACTAATGGCATTTCTGTGTTTGGAAATTAGAATGATCTGCCTTGACTGGAATGGCTCAGTGGGTTGGGTGTAGTCCCCTAAACCGAAAGGTCCCAATTCAATTCCTGGTCACAACACGTGCCTGTGTGGCAGCCAAGCATATGAGAGGCAACCGATCCACGTTTCTCTCACATGTCGATGTTTCTCTCCCTCTCTTTCTCCCTCTGTTCCTCCCTCTCTCTAGAAATAAATAAATAAAATTGATTTAAAAAAGAAAGAAAATTAGAATGACTGTTCTGGTACTGATTTTCATTAGAGTCCTTGAGAAGTTCTCAATGTTACATCATTACCTTCTTTACTGAAATAAAAACAGGACAAGTTTAACATGTTTTATTCTCAATCATAAATGTAGCCAATTCTTGGTCATTTTTTCTGGAGAAATCCCAGAGACCATGGCAGACTTTGGGGTGAAACATTCTTTATTATGTTGGATACAAACTTCTTTTCGTTTTTTTGCATAGCTAAGGGTATACCCATTGGCCCACTGGTACCTTGAGTGTATTTCAACCCATCAGCACCATTTCCAGGAATTTCAGGTGGGGAAAGTAATATGGAAGCCCTAGAGTCCATGGTCTCTGGGCACTTTTTCAGTGTCCTGTGCTGGATCAGTAGAAGCTGCTAAATATTAGTGCCTAGGCATGGACCTGCCCAGAAAATCAGCACAAACATTATAGAAACCAGATATTGAACACTGTTCTACTTTACTTCCTGACATAGTTACAGACACAATATATGCAGTATTATTTATATGCATCTAACTGATGTTTTGTATCTAGGACTCACTACCTGGATCAGTGGCTTTATGGTTTTAGTTTTGTTACAAAAGTCCAGTGCACAGAACATCCGTAGGAATAAAATCTCAGCTAGATGAGAGTTTTTCCATTTTCAGGTACACCAGTGAAGAAGATTGAAGAGGTGTATGAATGCAAATATTAGATTGAACCTGCCTCAATAAAAGCTGAGTGAATTGCACAGTCACCTGTGTTGACTTACTGTTATTCCTATGTACCAGAACTACCTGCAGGGCTGGTAGCCTTATAGGTGGCCCACCGCTTTCGGTTCCTAAAGCTTGAGTCTGATGACCCAAGTGGGGCTCAAGGGGCTGAGTTATAGGAAAAAATATCACAAAACATTTGCCCGTTACACAGATATAAGGGAAATCATTTGATATTTGCCTCTTCAGATTGACTTATTTCACATAACATGATACAAAATGATAGGGGAACTCAAGAGTTGGAAAATTTTAGTAATTAATGCATGTAAAAAGCTGTTGTTTCAGGAACTGAAGTTATGAACCACCTGGAGTCCAGGAGACAAGCAGTTCAACCTTTGTGCTGCAGGGGAACTGCAAGCTATCTAGGTGTATCTGAGCCACTGTGCTCCAGGGAGAGACATCCTCCTGCAGAGGGCACAGAAAGAACCACCTGTCAAGAGTTGAGAGTGCTGGACTGCAGCTTTTATCTCACTAACCTTCTTCATTAATCCCAAACCCTTTATCTACGTTCCCCTCCACCCCATTTCAAATCCCTTACCTAAAATTTTATTCTTCTTATAGAAACGCTAGCTTAAAATGAAATATAAGATGGTCTTTTAGGGTACATAACCAGCTGTCTTCTCAGATCACTGGTGATCTAAATAAAGAACCCATAAAGTTTCAAACCCTGTCTCTACTTCTTGGTGGTGGTGGTGACAGGCATAATGAATGCCAACTTTTCTGGTTTCAATACCCCATTTTTAAACCTGAAAAAGATACTTTGGAGGCAAAAAGCTTGGAAGTTCAGGTCTCTCCTCAAGCAGGTCCACAGGGTGCCACTCATTCACTTTCTCTCCCTGTGCATGCCTGGGCTCTTGTCAGGCCTGTTGTCCTGTCTGTCCCTAGTGCTGTGTTCAGACTCTGCTCCCAGAACGCCCCCGCCCCCTTTTCCCTCCCAGTGCCGTTTTGAATAGCTAGGGAAGGTGAGTGCCAAGAGAAAGGTCCCAGTGTGTGGCAAAGATCTTACCCAAAATGTAATCATTGGAGGTCACCAAGATAGTAATTTTGAAAAGAAAGGTTACAGATTTTAGGAATAATTACGTGGATAAATGAAAAACCATGAACAAAGAAGGCTATAACCAAGGAGAGCTAGCTGGAACGGAGTCCAGCCAACACCACTGTGACCACCCTTCCCTTGTATTCCTCACCTCTGCCCAAGCCTGGCCTCATCCAAGCAACCCCCTTCCATTTCCACCCCCGTCCCCCACCATCGCCCTCACAGCCTAAGAGCTGAGCAAAAGCTCTGACTCCTTCCATCCGTTGAGGTGAGGAGCATGCGCGGTTTCTCACAGACACTGTGTTGCGATCCTCGGGTTGGAAAGGTCAAACGTACCTGCTCGGTTTTGGTGTTTCCAGTTGAAACCTGACTTTCTCAGCCCTCCTGCCTACGCAGGTGAAGCCTGCAGGTCACTCCAGGAGGTGACGTCTCCGCTGCGAGGCTCTTGTAGTGGTGAGTCTGGCGTCCACGGGAGACACTGCGAAGAGGCCGCTCTGCGTTCGTTTCTGGGGAAGCTCTGAGTCCGTGCGGCCCGCGGTCTCTCCGCCTTCGGGTCGTTGGACACCGCCTGCCCTGCAGAGCCTCCCAGCCCACGTCTTGAAAGTGTCGGGAAAGGCAGTGAAGACCTTTCGCCCCTTCCCCCTGCCTCCCGGCTCTCGGCCCCTGCAGCCCGGATGGTAGGTACCGCGGCCTGCGGGTCTGCAGACCTCCGCCTTCCAGCATTTAGTAAGTTGTTTGAATCCCGGGAAGAGCACTCGTTCCAAGGGGTGGGACTTAGGAAGAGAGAACACTCTGTCCCCAGGAGAGGTGACCTGCCCCTCGCGGAAGGGGCTTTGTGGAAGCGGCGAGGGCGAAAGGGTGGCCGGGGTTCCGGAGACGGAGTGAGAAAGACGGACTCATGACAAGGAGAAAAGGTCGGTGAGGGGCCATAAGAGACGGCAACGCGTGTGAGGGATGCCGGAGGGACGTGACCTTGGAGAAGAAAGGAAAGTCTGTTACCACTTGTTGCTTTTTGCAAGAGTATTAATGCATGGGTCTTTTTCTGCCCAATGAATTTACTTTTTACTTCTGCATCTCACATTGAATTTACTTTTATTTTTTAAAAAGATTTTATTTTTTAGAGAAAGCGGAATGGAGGGAGAAAGAGGAGAAACATGGATTGGTTGCCTCTAGTGTGCCCCCAACCGGAAACCTGGCCCACAATCCAGGTTTGTGCCCCGACCGGGAATCAACCTGGGATCTTTCAGTTTGCAGTTTGAGTGCTGGTTTGCAGACCGAAAGGTTGCAGTTTCAGTTCCCAGTCAGGGCATACCCCTGGGTTGGAGACCAGGTCCCCAGTTGGGGGTGTGAGAGAAGCAACCTATCCATGCTCATCGATGTTTCCTTTCCTCTTTATCTCCCTCATTTCCCCTCTCTCTAAAAATAAACTAAAAAAAAAAAAAGCAGATCTTGATTTGTAGGTGAAGCTTAAGACTCTGCATTTAAAAGTTTTTCAGTTTTCCTTTTAAATGTACCTAGTTTAAATTTTGAGCGCTGTATCCTTTCTACTGTTTATCATATGTTGCAAAATCTATTGGTTCTTAGTAATAGGAGGTATTTCAGTGTGCACTTGGTAAGGTGGTCAATGATCTTAACAGTGAGAACCTAATTTCATGAGTTCGGCTAATGTTCAGCAGCTTTTTCTTGCATTTATGTGATTTGTTGAATTAGTGACTGAGCCACAAAGGAGCCGTTACCATCAAGTTCCTCTTTTCCATTGTCTGAAAATATTAAAGGGTGGACTAGATTGACCTGAAATGTGTTTCCCAGAAAGACCATCTATTGATTGTGTAATTTGATGGACATGTTTTCATGGCTAATATATTTTTTTTAATTTCAGCATCAAAATTTGCATTTATCATTTTATACTTTTAATATAATTGTTTTTTCCTGGATAATAAATAATTTTTTGCCCAGGGAGCCTGTCATTTCAGAAGTTTCTGCCCAAATTCCTCACAGTACCCAGAGGTCTGACATGTGTTGGCTCTGATATGCCTGGCCCAATGTATAGAAAACAGTTCTGGGGGAGCAACCCGGGTAACAGGAAGGAACTGGATAAAGATGCCATTTCATGGGCTGCATTGCAGACCTGCAGAATTATAACGGGGTGGAGCCCTCATTGCATTCTGGTCTACATGCTTATTAAAGCTACACTGTTTCCCTTCAGAGTCCTATTAAATCACCTGAGAAGTTTTGAGAAATGGCATCAGCTGTGCCATTCTCCACATAGTTGCTCACAACTGCTCTTGGTGGGGTATCACTGTTTAGTGAGGTGCTCCAGTTGATGCGAAGGTTAGTCTATGGATTAGCAGGAATGCTTTGGGATGGAACCCCCAAAAATATTCACCTGAAGGTATGGATAGTTAATTTAGAGAGAGAGAGAGAGAGAGACAGACATTTTTGTGGAAGAGAAACATTGATGGGCTTCCTCCTGCATGTGCCAGAAACAGGGATGGAACCTGCAACCTAGATAAGTACTCTGACCAGAATCAAACCCACAACGTTTTCTTTATACAGGACATTCCTACAACCAACTGAGTCACCAGGTCATGGTATGCATTTATTTTTTTAATGATATTTTATTATGCTATTACAGTTGTCCTGATTTTTTTCCCTATACCCCCCTCTACCAAGCATCCCCCCACTTCCTCATATGATCTCTCCGCCCTAGTTCATGTCCATGGGTCATCATATAACTTATTTTCCTGTGCTCCCTTTCCTATACTGTACTTTATATCCCCATGGCTATTCTGTAACTACCTATTTGTACTTCTTAATCTCCTCACCTGTTTACCCATTCACCCACAATCCCCTCCCATCTGGCAACCATCAAAACGCTCTGTATCAGTGATTCTGTCTCAGTTCTTGTTTGCTTAGTTTTTTTTTTTTTTAATTCAGTTGTTGATAGTCCTGGCTTATGTGGTTTAGTGGATCAAATGCCAGCCTGTGAACTGAAAGGTTGTCAGTTCCATTCCCAGGCACGGTACATGCCTGGCTTGTGGGCCAGCTCCCATTTGGGGGCATGCAAGAGGCAAAAGACGTAAACACACATTGATGTTTCTCTTTCTCCTCCCCTTCTCTTTAAAAAGAAATAAAATCTTTAAAAATAATAAAATCTTTGCCCCTGTTTGGTGTGGGTCAGTGGGTTGAATGCTGGCCTGTGAACCAAAGGGTTGCTGGTTTGATTTGCTGCCCCTGCACATGCCAGGGTTGTGGGCCAAGTCCCCAGTTTAAAAAAAGGTTTTATTTACTATTAGAGGGGAAGGGAGAAAGAGAGCAAGGGAAATGTGTTGTTGCCGTGACTCAGAATCCAAACAGCAACCCTTCAGTTCACTGGCCGGCACTCAATGCACTGAGCCACAGCAGCCAGGGCAACAGTTTCATTTTTATACACCAATAATGAACTGTCAAACAGGGAAACTAAAAAAAAAATCCCATTTACAATTCCATCAGAAAATACCTAGGAATAGCCCTGGCTGGTGTGGATCAGTGGACTGAGTGACGGCCTTCAAACCAAAAGGTCGTTGTTCAATTCCCAGTCAGGGTACCTGCCTGGGTTACAGGCCAGGTCCCTAGTAGGGGGCACATGAGAGGCAAGTGATGTATCACTTGTACACATCAATGTTTTTCTCTCTCTCTCTCTGAAAATAAAAAGGTAAAATCTTTTTCAAGAAGTGGAAGTGGTTTCTAAATATTTGTTTCCTACTACTTTACTGAATTCATTTGTCAGTTCTAGTTGGTTTTTAGGTATAATCTTTAGGATTTTCTATATACGGTATCATGTCATCTGCAAATAATGACAGTTTTACTTCTTTCCAATTTGAACACCTTTTATTTCTTCAGAATGCCTCAAACACAAGTGTTTCTAGGTTATCGGAGAAATGTGTCTTCTTCTACGAAGGTGCCCAGTGTCAAGGTTCACTGCTGGGGCTGGATTTCATCCCCGCATTGCCCCTCCCTTGCACTCCTTGGTGCAGCACTCAGACTGCTGAAACCTCCCAGTGGCCCTGGGTTTGCAGCTTAGGCTACAGAACTAAACAGACTGGTCAGTGGAATCCCAGCTGCCACTTGGTGGCTCTGTGGCCTTAATCAAGATACTAGGAACCTCAATTGGTCGACTGTGAACTCTGACCACGTTGCTGTGAGGTTCAGCCAGGGGACATGTGTTTAGCCCTTAGCCCAGTACCTGGAATATGCTCAGCCTCCACTGGCACTAGGATGATTATTCATGAAGGTTTGCATATGACATTGTATTCACCTTTGTTTCTTTTAAGTTCTCAATTAGATAAGAATTTATTGGTAAAAGCACTATCCTCCTCTCTGAAATGAAAGAGCCAACTATTTCTGAGAGGTTTCATATCTTGGAGTTCCCATGGTTCTGACTGCTGCATGTCATAATTTATGTGTCATCTTAGATACAGCATTTTATTGTCCATCTTGGGAAGGAGAGAAGTAGGCATGGAAGGAGCCAGTTTAGGTCAGTGTCTAATCTAATCTGTGGTGGCTCTTTATGTCATCTCATTTGATTTGGAACCACTGGGAAATTGAGGCTGAGTGACGTTGAGTAGCCCACTTAAAGTCATGCGCAGCTAGGGGAAAAAAATGCCATGACCCCACTCATTTAATTTCCCCCCACTCCTGGTCTCCACCTTTCCTGGGGTTTTAAAGAGATTCCTGGGATTCCTCTAATAACCATTTACTCTGCACGTTTTCTCTAGAGTACAAATTTTCCTTTCATCTGTGTTGGAGGGAGTGAGGAATCTTTGAAGGAAGGTTAGAGAAATAATGAGGGTTTAGATCTTGTGCAACCTGGCAGGTCACTGTAAAGGTTTTTGTTTTACTTTTATGAAACAGAAAAGCAATAGTTGAGTATACAGCTGAGTTAGATCTTATCTTTTGAAAAGATTGCTGTTTTTCTGTTAGATGTTGTGAGCAAAGCTGGAAGCAAGTGGTATGTGGTAGTGGAGGTACTGGTAGGTGTTGGGTTCTGGTTTTAAGTGATTTGCTGTAGGTTGGGTGTATGATGTGAGAGATCCCAAAATGTTGAGCCTGAAGATAAAATGGCAAAGCTGCCTTTAGATGATGGAAATGCTAGGATAGTCAAATTGGAGAAAAAGAGTAGGAATCACTTCTGGGTGTAAGCTTCACATTATGTGTGTGTCACCCATGTAGAAAGAGCAGATAGGCAGTGGTACATCAGTGGGGCGATCCAGGCTGAGATCTGATATCCCTCTTGCATCTGGTATCTCTTTGCTCTGAACTACATTTCCATCTCCTTTCCCTGACCTTGCTCCATAGACTACACTAGACTAACTTGTGAGGTTACGAGGTAATCTTCTTCCCCCAGAGCTGGCCATGGAGTGAAGGCAAACTGACTAGAATAGTCCATGATCCGCTAGGCTTCTTCCCCCAGAGCCAGCCAGGATCAAGGTAGACTCTCATACTTTATTTATTTATTTATTTATTTATTTTTAGAGAGAGGGGAAGGGAGGGAGAAAGAGAGGGAGAGAAACAGCAATGTATGGTTGCCTCTCACATGGCCCTCACAGGGGACCTGGCCTGCAACCCAGGCATGTGCCCTGACCGGGAATTGAACCGGGATCGTCTGGTTCCCAGCCCGCGCTCAGTCCACTGAGCTACACCAGCCAGGGCACAAATTTATTTTAAAAGATATTCTTTACTTATTTTTGGAGAGGGGGAGGGAGAAAGGGAGAGACAGATCAGTGTATGATTGCCTCTCACATGCCCCCTACTGGGGACCTGGCTTGCAACTCAGGCATGTACCCTCACTAGGAATCAAACCAGCTACTCTTTGGTTCGCAGACCAGCACACAACTACAGAGCCACGCCAGCCAGGACCTACAACACTTTATATCCTAAATAATTACACATATCCAGACATCAATCCCCTTGACATTTTCAAGCACACTAAAAGTAATGATCTATTTTTTTAAATTTTGGATGATTCTCTATAACAAGTATTCTAATTATAGCAATAGCTGAAAACAATGATTAACTTCCTACTGTGAATTCACCAATACTCTGAAATTGTTTCAAAGCCACTAAATTTTTTACATTTCAAAGCCACTTTTATGCATAAGTCTTTGGCCTTGTGAATGGTATATTTTGGACGAAAGTCTATTACTCTTTACTATGAATGTAGAATTCAACCCACAGTACATTCCCTGATAAACAATACAGTTGTAGGTCCATATATACTATTTCCTATAATCTTTTTAAGGTTTTTTGCTAGTATGAATTCTCACATGTCAACCTGTGAATGTTGGAAAGACAGGTTCAACATTCATTAGTATTGTTTCTCTTTGGAATGAATTCTGATGTTGAGTAAGTTTTGTGAACAGGTAGAGCTTTGCCACATTTTTTATATTTGCTAGGTTGTCTCCAGTATGAATTACCCAATATTGAGAAAGAATTAGGATTAAAAACTGTACCAGTTTGTTCTACTTTGAAGGCTTCTTGTCCAATATATATACTGCCTGACATTGAATGATTGAAAATAGTTAAAGCTTTTGTTCAGTTCTCCAAATTGTTTTGTTCTCCAGCATGAATTCTCCAATGTTGAGTAAATTTTCAGCACAGATTAAAAGCTATGCCACATTTCCTATATTTGTACGGTTTATTTAAAGAATGAATGAATGCTTTAATGTTGGAAAAGACATCACTCATGATTAAAAGATTTGGCACATACACTACATTTATATTGTTTCTCAAAAGTATGAAAGACAGGATGTGGAGTAAATTTTAAGGATTAAAGGTTTTGCCACATACTACACATTTATAAGACTTCTCTCAAGTATGATTACTCTGACGATCAGTAAGGGTTGAGGACCACTTCAATACTTGGTATATTTCCAAGTATTGAATGACTTCTCTGGTATGAATTCTCTGAGATTTAATAAGGGTTTGAGGAGTGGATAAAGGCTTTATCACATTTGTTGTATGTATAAGGCTTTTTCAGCAGCATGAATTTTATGTTTAGTGAGGGTGGAGGACTTCTTAAAGGCTTTGCTACATTCTGTGGATTTGTGAGATTCCTCTCCATTATGAATTTTCTAATGAGTACTAAGCTTTGCTGACTGGCAAAAGACTTTTGCATATTCATCACATTTATAAGGCTTCTCTCTAGTATGAATTTTGTTATGTTTAGTAAGGGAGGAGAAAAACCTAAAGGCTTTTCACCAGTATGAATTCTCCAATGTTTAGTAAGCTTTGAGGACCAGCTAAAGGCTTTACCACATTCTTTGCATATATAAGGTTGCTCTCCAGGATGAATTCTCTGATGTTGATTAATGTATGAAGACTGGCTGAATGCTTTGCCACATTCTCTACATTTATAAGGCTTCTCTCCAGTATGAATTTTCTGATGCAGAGTAAGGTTTTAGGATTGGATAAAGGCTTTACCATGTTTTCTACATTTATAAGGCTTCTCTCCAGTATGAATTTTCTTATGTTTAGTAAAGGAGGAGGAAAACCTAAAGGCTTTCCCACATTGTCTACATATATAAGGCTTTTCACCAGTATGAATTCTCTGATGTTGCGTAAGCTTTGAGGACTGGCTAAAGGCTTTACCACATTCTTTGCATATATAAGGTTGCTCTCCAGTATGAATTCTCTGATGTTGATTAATGTATGAAGACTGGCTGAATGCTTTGCCACATTCTCTACATTTATAAGGCTTCTCTCCAGTATGAATTTTCTGATGCAGAGTAAGGTTTGAGGATTGAATAAAGGCTTTACCACATTCTCTACATTTATAAGGCTTCTCTCCAGTATGAATTTTCTTATGTTGACTAAAGTTTGAAGAGTTGCAAAAGGCTTTACCACACTGTGTACATTTATAAGGCTTCTCTCCAGTGTGAATGTTCTGATGTTCAACAAGGGTTGAGGAGCGACCAAATGCTTTACCACATTCTGTACATTTATAAGGCTTCTCTCCAGAATGAATTTTCTTATGTTGACTAAGGTTGGAAGAGTGGCTAAAGGCTTTACCACATTCTCTACATTTATAGGGCCTCTCTCCAGTATTTATTTTCTGATTTAGAGGAAGACCCGAAGGCCAATTATATGTTTTACCACATTCTTTCCATTTATCTTTTTCTCCAGTACAGATTTTCTTAACTCTATTTAGATTAAATAGTTTACGGAACACTTTCTCACATGGTAAACATTTGTAAACTTCCTTCCCAACGGGAATGTTTTGTTCGGTACTATTTGAAGATTGCTTAAAAATTTTGACATGTTTCCTTTGTTTGTTTGTTGTCTCCACAATAGGAATAACCTGATGTGTAATGTGACTTGGCATTTGGTCAAAGACATTTTCACCTTCATAATGGTTCTCTGGAAGATGAGTACTCTGATGTTTGTTAGGATTTGACCTGTGGTTAAAAATTTTCCCATCTTCACTGCACTGATAACTTCTGTCTTCATTATATGTACTCTGGTAATCAATGAAGATAAAGAGGCCTTTAGTGACACCTATAATTTCATTAATCATTTATACTTATTCCAAAATAACCATTCTGTGATCCCTATTAAACCATGTTGGTTGTATTAAAAATCACTCACAAGTTCGTGAAAATACATTATTTCTCAATGAAGTATAATAGTTCCTTAATAAAGGGATGGCTAAACTGATCACATTGAAATTTTATATGTGCATTAGAATTCACTAAGTTTTACAAATTATTAACTGAAAGTTTAATCCCACTCTCCATTTCAGACAACTGAAATGATCATTGACACAACAAATTAGGAGAGTTACTAGATTTTCCAGACTGCCTTTAGAACAATATATGCAGCACTTAGAAAATTGGGAAACACACCAATCTGCAAATTTAACTGACTTAAAGTGGGAGTTTTCCCAAATATGTTCTATTTTTCACCTCTTTAGGTAAAAAGGACTTTATTATGATTATCCCAAGTAAGTTCTGTACATTTTAACATCCTTTTATTTTGTCTCACACTTTCTTATCACATTTTCAATACGTTTATCAAAGGCACAAAATTCATATCTTACCAGTATTACTTTAGAGATTAAATCTTCTATTCCTAGCTTTTGCAACAAGGCCTGATCGTGTTCAGATGACATAGCTGAAATACAGAAAATAAAGGATCACGGGTATGACACTCAAGTAAATGTACACTGAAATGAGAAATAATTATTGAATAAATTACATTATCGAGTACTTCAGAAAAAGCAAAATGTTCAAAGCAAAACCAAGAAAAGTACAACGAGAAAAAGTCACATCAAAAAGGAAGAAATAGCCCTCGCTTGTGTGGCTCAGCATATTGAGCCTGCGAACCAAAGGGTTGCTGGTTCAATTCCCAATTGGGGCACATGCCTGGGTTGCAGACCAGGTCCCTAGTACGGACCTGTGGGAGAGGAAACCACATGTAGATATTTCTCTCTTTCTCTCTCCCCGCCTCCTTTCCCTCTGTAAAAGGAAATAAAAAAAAAAGGGGGGGGCGGCGGAGCAATTGCTTACATTTAGCAATAATACTGCCCCCAAACGCTCAAGATTGTCTCACCTTTAGACAAGCCCTATGAAAAATGAGTTTGAAAATTTTTCTAGATGTAATAAGTAAAATTGTAAACAACACTAAACCTTATGAACATACAAAATTTTTGTGCTTATAAATATATCACTAATGTAAAAGTCAGTAATGGTCTAATGATCAAACACAAGTCACTTTGATATTTCCTAAATAACTTTTAATAATACAAGTCGTAAAAATCTTACATCTGTGTTATAACATACACAACATAAAAGATATATTTTGATACCAATAACATAAGTAGGGAGAGGTGTATAAATGCCAAGTAGTAGATAGTTTTTGTATGCAACTGATGCCGTCAGTTTAAAATTTATTGTTCTACTTTTAAAATGTTTTCCGTACCCCCACCATGGTAACAACAAAAAGAAAAAAATAATAAAAATAATCTTGGTTAACTGATGACAAAATTGTGTACTGCAAAATCATACTGAATCCATGTTAAAAAAAAATGACAGAAATGAAACATTTTTCAAACGGCAAAATATAAAAGCAGCCCATGAAGTCAGTTGTTTTTTTACATTAACAGAAATTAACACAAAAAAACAGGAATGTAATTACATTATCAATGGTATAAATCAGAATATTTAGAACTTATCTTCATGAAAACATGCACGACGTGTATGATGAAAGTATAAAACACTGCTGGTCATAATTCTGCCATCATGAATAACACAGTAACTACCTGGAGCAGGATGTTCATGAACAATACAATACTTCACCAGAAACAAATGGTCATTAACACCCTTCACCCTGGTAAGTCAACAACATGCAATAAAGAAAATCAAGAAAAACTAGCCAAAATGTATATGGCCACACCAGATGTCATCTTTGTGTTTCGATTCAGAACCCATTTTGGTGGTAGAAGACAACTGGCTTCCCGATAAATCATACAAAACCACCCCCCCAAACATAAGATTTACATGACAAGGGTCATATAGAAAGATCTCAGGAATACAAAGAGATGAATGCAAAAGCATGATGAACAATGTTAAGGCAACTGCCAAGGCCAATGTTGGTGCTGGCAAAAAGAAGCAATAAAGAATCTTCTGGGACATTAATGGTGGTGATTATGCAGATTTTTCATGACAGGATTAATTAGCTAATAACTTAAAAAAATTTATCCCATGATCCTAAACTGGAATGCTAGTAGTATAAGGCCACAGTTGTACCTAACATGATCTAAACATTCCAAGAGTTCGCTATCAGCCCTGGCTGGTGTGGCTCAGTGGACTGAGTGCTGGTCTGCAAATCTTAAGGTTGCCAGTTCAATTCCCAGTCAGGGAACATGCCTGGGTCTATGGTTTGGCCGAGATTGGGACACATGTGAGAGGCAATCATTGATGTTTCTTTCTCACATCAGTGTTTCTCCATCTCTCTTTCTCCCTCCCTTCCCCTCTCTCTAAAACTAAATAGAATATTTACAAAAATTAACTTAACACACACAGGGTACCATGCAACCAACATAATTATAAAAATAAAGTATACAGTTAAGGGGATCATGATTTCTGATTTTAAAACATGTCACAGCTGCTGTTATCAAAAAAGTATATTACAAACATTAAGACAGATGTAAATAATGAAGCACAGTGGACTTAGGAGCCTATGTACAACTTCTGGGTAAGGTCAAATGACCTTCAACAAGTGTGCTTATTCTAAAAATTTAGAGAAGTATTCTCATTCTGATTGAGCAGCTCAGTCGATTGGACAGTCCCGATATACAAAATGGTTTGTCTGATCTTCAGTTACAGCACAAACAAAAAGCAACCAATGGATGCAAAAATAAGTGGAACAGCAAGTCAATGTTTGTCTCCCCGTCTTCCTTCTTCTCTCTTTCTGTAATCAACAAAAATAATGTATATAATATTTCTAGCTGTAACTAAAGAAGACCTCCAATTAGAGTGCTTATACCACAAAATAAGAAAAGGATAATCTCATAAACAAATAGTACTGAGAAAGTTACATGTCCACATGTAAAAGAGTGAAGTTGGACCCTTTACTTAAATAGTATGCAAGTATTAAATCACAATGGAGAAAAGATATAAACATAAAGCCTGTAACTCTAAATCTATTAAATGAAAAGGTATGGAAAAAAACATTTTTTTAAAAGATTTTATCTATTTATTTTAGAGAGAGGGGAAGGGAGGGAGAGAAACAGCAATGTATGGTTGCCTTCTCACATGGCCCTCACTGGGGACCTGGCCTGAAACCCAGGCATGTGACCTGACTGGGAATTGAATTGGGACCCTTTGGTTCCCAGCCTGCGCTCAATCCACTGAGCTACACCAGCCAGGGCTAAAAAAAAACAATTTTTTTTTTTTTTTAGTATTTTTTTTTAAAGATTTATTTTTATTTATTTTTAGAGAGAGGGGAAGGGAGGGAGAAAGAGAGGGAGAGAAACAGCAATGTATGGTTGCCTCTCACATGGCCCTCAAGGGGACCCGGCCTGCAACCCAGGCATGCGCCCCGACTGGGAATCGAACCGGGACTGCTTGGTTCCCAGCCCGTGCCCAATCCACTGAGCCACACCAGCCAGGGCTAAAAAAAAAAACATTTTTAAAGATTATTTCTTTTTAGAGAGAGAAAGGGAGGCAAAGAAACATCTATTGGTTGCCTCACAAGCGCCCCCATTTGGGGACCTGGCCTGCAACCCAGGCATGTGCCTTGACTGGGAATTGAACCGGCGACCTTTAGGTTCACAAGCTGGCACTCAATCGACAGAGCCACACCAGCCAGGCTGGAAAAATTTTTGACATTTTTGTTTATTCATTATAACACCACAAAGTAACAAAGCAAATAACAGACAAATGAGAAAGAAAAACAAAACTCTGCAGGTTGAGCAGGAAATCTAGAAGTCATCCTCACCTAGGGATACCAGGTTCTTGTAGTTCTCCAACATCACATCCGTGTACAATTTCCACTGAGCTGGGTCCAGGAACTCCAACTCCTCCTGAGAAAAATCTACGGCCACATCTCTGAAGGTCAATGATCCCTGATAAAAAGGACACATTTACAGTGGAGCCATAGATCAACTTCATACTGTCATCCAACATGCAAACAGTGTTAGGAAAAGTGGTTTTAATCTAGGACAGTATCCTGAATTATCTCATAAAATCATATTGACCCAAAATATTCTCTAATGTATTTTATAACACTAGAAATGAGGATGACACAGGTCCACAAATCCACTGCAGACACTTTTCAGGAAAATAAACTTTGAAATGAAGTAATAGACACAGGTATATGGATTGTTGAGCGTTGTGTTTTTCTCCTTCATGATCAATTGTGGATCCTTGCCAGCTGGAAAAGGCATGGTGAGTTGAAAGTGTAAGTACTTCACATTTAATTCAGACAACAAAGACCTGTAGATTTGTAAAAATGCAGATTCTGATTCAGAAGGTCTGGGATGGGGCCTGTGTTTTCACATCTTTAATAGGCTCACTTTTTATTAGTGACAGCAGTGTCTTTGGTCAGGTACCATTACTTCTGAATAGCACAAAAAGGAAAATATAAAATAACTCACACATGACACTGAGCTGAAGGACTTGTATAAGATTTACAGTTCTAAATAAATAAGAAACATAGGAGCACAATTTTATTTGAAAATTTTGTACACATAATCTTAGAACAAGATTATTCTTCCTGTGTTATGAGAATATTTTCTGAAACATAAAGGACAGACCTTGACTTTTACTCAAACTTGATCTACAACTTTTCAAAAAAACAGGCAAATACATCGAACATCTCATGAATGTTCACGGCAGTTTCTGTAACAGAAGAATGAAAGCATTTTAAGAGTACAAAGACTAAATATCTCAAATGTTAACATTTTATGCAGACAGACTACATATGGAAACTAAGTACAAATTAAATGTGACAGAATACAGAATTTTCATGTCAATGAAGACTATTTTGCCACTGTGTAAATCTCATAAATCTACTACTACTTGTGGATGATACCCTTTGTGTTTATAAATACAGTAAGGATGGGAACACACATGATGATAAAAAAGAAGTTAAAGCTAGTGTTAGTTTTTTATTTTAATATTTCTGGGTATCATTATTGGAAAGCTATACTTAGAAATTTAACTGAATTGAATATACATTAATATGATTCTTGTAAAGTCTTGAAAATACGAAAAGTGATAATGTAGAATTGGTCTGTGATGTGTGGAATATAACGAAAATTTACAGGAGGAGATCTGAGTAATTCAATCGTCCACCTGTAACGCTAATAATCTCTAGGAAATGAATGGATGGCCTTCATTTTCCAAAGGAAAGAGAAACAAAGAAGAAGAGGGGAGTTTCTAGATGAAATGTGATCCTTTGGGCACATCTCTCAATAATTCCCTGCTGGACCCTTGTTAATGATGAAGGGAAGCTCTTCACTAAATAGTGAAGGGCACCTCAGTGAGCTGATTATCAGGTGGACTGGAAGAATGGATATCAGGTGACTGAGGCACATGGGAAGACATGTCACCACTGCTGTGACATTACTGGCAAAAATAAAAATACATAAATCATTATGTGAAAATGATCATAAATTAACATTAAATTTTGCAAATGTCAATGCACATGTACCTTCCATGTTTTTTTCTGCACAAATACTGTAGGGCATTTAAACTGCAAGAATTTTGTACCAAAGCAGTTGTGTTCTATGTGCTCTCTTCTTTGTCAGAACTCCCTGAGCTATGCTGACCAGTAAAATATGCATTTTCTTACCCCTGGTTTACAGAGCTGATGCTGCAGCCACATGAACCTAAAGCCTACATTTACCTTCTTTTTTGATATCCCACCCCCTGAGCTCATCCTAACAGGGATGTTAGACATTGGTGCCTTCCAGGCTGATCTGTCACAGAGGGGATGTGTTCAGTAGTTGAAGGTCATTAATTCAGGATAGGAATTCCTCATGTGTTTGAGGAAACTGTATAAAGAGAATGCAGAACAGGCTCCAGTACAATGGACAGAAATACATAAACTGCTGACCTTGACAATCGTAAGAAAAAGAAAAAATAAGTAGATAAAAACAATCTCACTAGGCAAGAACATTAGAACAAGAAACAAAGAACAAGAAAAATAAACATTGCCTGTTCTTAATAAACTGATTTTAGGAGGAAAAGCAAATATAGCCTCTGACCCAGGACACTGTTTACCTGAGAAGCAGCCATGTCACCCTGCTCCTGCTGAGGGCTGTATTCTCCTGGGATGACATGCTGAGGAGTCATGTCTGCATTTTGAGGATGTGCCTTCAAAGGCCTCAGCACAACCATTTTAATCTGCTTCCACCACACTCACGGGCAGAAGAACCTGGAAATGATGAAAAGGTCACTCTCTCCTGTCCTTTCTCACAGGAGGGTCAGTAACAAAGTAACAGAAGGAGTTCCTACATGGAGACTACACTGTGAGTTTCTTCTTCTTTTCAGGTGCTGTCTCCACCCACAGATGTCCAAAAACTCCTATGAGAACGTGCATTGCTCTCCTGAACCCCAAACCCAGCAGAGCATCCTGTTACCTCCTCTGACCAAAGCCTGCTTATTATGGTCACATATGCATCTAGGCATGCCTCTTCTTCCCCTTCCTTCCCATCCTGCAGGTAACCTTTACCTTTCTTTCTCCTAAGCTCCAAGGGTCCTTCTTCTGACTCTCTCTCTTGTTCCCTGACCCCACTTCTTCTATGTGTGACTAAGTAAAAAACAAAATTTTTAATGAAGTAATTTTTTTTATTAAAAATAAAATGTATGCCGTGCCCTGGTGACTAAGTTGGTTGTAGCATCATCCTGTACACAGAAAAAGTTGTGAGTTTGATTCCAAATTAGAGTACTTATCTAGACTGCAGCTTTGATACCTGATCCAGGCCCATTGTTTCTCTCACGTCAGTGTTCCTCCTTCCCTCTCTCATCAATAAGCATATGCTTGGATAAGAATTTGTTAATTTAAAAAAAAAAAAAGCATCCCAAGCTTTCCTGCTAATCCCTGAACACACCATATTATTTCCCGGAGCACTTGATTAAACAGTGATACTCCATCCAGAGAAGTTGTCCAACTCTGTGGAGGATGACACACCCCATGTCATTTGTCAGAACTTCTCAAGTGATTTAACAGACTCTGAAGGGAAACAGTGTAGCTTTAATAAGCATGTAGACTGGAATGTAATGAGGGCTCCACTCTGTTATAATCCTGTAGGTCTGCAATGCAGCCCATGAAATGGCATCTTGATCTAGTTCCCTCCTGGTGCCCATGTTGCTCCCCCGGAGCTGTTTTCTATAGCACTAAGCCGGACTATATCAGACCCATCAGACATATCAGATCACACCTCAGACCTCTGGGTACTGTGAGGACTTTGGGGAGGAATTTCTAAAATGACAGGCTCCCAGGGCAAAAAATTTTTCTTATTATCTAGGAAAAAACAAATAATTACATTAAAAACATTAAATGATAAATGCAGGTTTTGATGCTGAAACCTTTAAAAAACATTAGCCATGAAAACATATCCATCAAATTACACAATCAAGAGATGGGCTTTCACCCTGGCTGGTGTGGCACAGTGGACTGAGTGCCGGCCTGCAAACCAAAGGGTCACAGGTTGGATTCCCACTCAGGGTACATGCCTGGGTTGCAGGCCAGGTACCCAGTAGGGGGCGTGGCAAGAGGCAACCACATATTGTTTCTCTCCCTCTCTCCCTCCCTACCTCTCCCTCTAAAAATAAATAAATAAAATCTTTAAGAATATATAGATGGGCTTTCTGGAACTATGTTTCAAATCAATCCAGTCCTTCCTTCAATATTTTCAGATAAAGGAAAAGACTTGAGCAGAACAGCTCCTTTGGGCTCAGTCACTAATGCAACAAATCACATAAATGCATGAAAAAGCTGGTGAATATTAGATGAACTAATAAAAATAGGTTTTGACTGTTAAGATTATAGACATCCTTACCAAGTGCACACTGAAATAGCCTGATGTTATTGACTAAGTACCAATGTATGTTCCAACATATTATAAACAGTGCAAAGTATGCAGCGCTAAGATTTTAAACTGGGCACAATATATTTAAAAGAACTATTCTGGAATTTTTAAATGACTTCTACGGTCAAAATTTTAAAATGTTGAAACTACCTCACACTTAGAAAAGAATGTTAAGTGCTAGTTAACAGATATCACCAATGCTTATTTCAGAAGTGAATGACTACCTGCACAAAAGCGATATTCAACATACTACGATTTATTTCAATGTGTTTTTAAAAAATAAATTCGATGTGAGATGCAAAAGGATAAAAGTAAAATCATTGTGCTGCAAAGTAAAAAAAAAAAAGACCCTATGATTTTAATGTTCCTGGAAAAGTATCATGTAGTGACAAGACTTACTCATTTTTTCTCCCAAGTCACCTCTCTCTTCCCATCCCAGGAAATAACAAGGGACCCATGACTGCCAGACAAGTCTTTGACGTCTGAGTAAATAGGGGTTGCAATTGGAAGCAAATAATTATAAAATTCACAAGCCTTACAAACTGGACATTTGTAATCCTCATTCAAATCTGTTTAACTGAAACAATTCAGCAAAAGTGAAACTAAAATAAGATCATAAAGCCACAAGCCCACGAATCACGTTTTCCTCCACATCCCCTCAAGTAGCCATTCACATCCGGTTTCCCCAACTTCTGCTATCCGTATTCGTGTAAGGAACTGTTTCCGTGTTTCTCTGCACTGTTGTCCTTTCCTGTGTTTCCTCTACCCCTTCTCTGCTCTTTCTCCCCTTTTCTGTAATCCTGTACCTACATCTGTTCCCTCAAACAGTTGCTCGTTCAAACCTATTTCACCTTCACTTGCTCGTTCTCCCTGATATTTCGGAATCTCCCATCTCCATACACTTCTGCGTCCCTGCACAGTCTGTGTTCCCTGTGCTGCCTCAGTTACAGTCTTTCCGGTCCCCCGCTGGCAGACTCGCCATGCTGTTTCCCACTCTGATCCGTCCCCTCAAACCCCCTTTGTATCTCCGGTCTCGCTACCCCCATTGATCTCCGGAGAACCACTCCCTCCGTCTGAAGCGCCTCGCTCTTTGCTGCCCCCACGTCTTCTGGCTACTTCCCTCCGGTTCCTTTCCCCACACTCGTACGTCGCGGCCCCGTCCCTCCCACATCCCCTGCGATGCCGTCTCTAATGGCTCTTCACCGACCTCCTCTCCCCCTCACGTGTCCGTCTCTTTCATTCCGCATCTGGATCCCCTCACAGCCTTGTTCCAGGTGTCCCTTCGCCCTCACCGCTTCCACAAATCCGCTGCCCGCGTGGGGCAGGTCACCTGCTCTGGGGACTCCGTGTTCTCCCCTTCTAAGGTCCACCCCAAGGAAAGAGTGCTCTTCTTGGATTCGGGTCTCTACTAAATTGGGAGTTGGGTCCGCCAGCAGACCCCCCGGCCATGGCCACATCTGGGTTCCAGGGACCGAGTGTGACGAGGCGGGGGGGAGGGGCGCACAGGCTTTGACTGCAACTCCAGACTTTAAAGGGCGTGGGGTAGGAGTGCTGCCCAGGAAGCACTTTCAGCAGAAAAACCACGAGGCAGGTGGAGAGACCGCGGGCCGCAAGGCCTCAAGTTTCCTAGAAACTAACGCGAGCGTCTCACAGGGACGCCAGACTTACCGCTGTAGGAGGCTCAGGAACAGGGATTCAACGTCTACGGTCACTTTCAGGCTTCACGGGCCTAGGAAGGAGGACTGAGAAAAATCAAATTTCAACCGGAAAAAAACGAAACTTGGAAGGACCAACGGAACATTTACATTCCAACCCGCTTTTGCGTCAGGAAGATACTGCGCATGCTCTTTAGGTCAGCAGATGGGCGGAGTCAAGTTGGTGCTCAACAACTCCTCTGTGAAGGCGGTAACGGAGGAGGGCGGCGGGTTGGAGGTTTGAAAAGGACCAGTCCGGTGCAGAGATGAGGCGTACAGGGAAAGGGCAGTCACAGTGGCGTGGCCTGGGCTGGGCTCCATTCCAGCTAGCTCACCTTAATTGTAGCCTTCCTTGTTCATTGCTTTTCCTTTATCCACATAATTATTGCTAAAATGTCTACCATTTCTTTTTCAAATTACTATTTTGGTGACCCTCCAATGATTACATTTTGCCTCAGATCTTGGCCACCCCTTGCGACCTTTCCCCTGGAGTGCCACCTTCCTGAGTCTATAAAATGGCTCTGGGAGGGAAAAGGGCAGGTTCTGGGGACTGAATCTGAACACAGTGCTAGGACAGGAGGCAGCACCTGAGGAAAGGTCAGGCAAGTGCAGTGACAATTAAGAAGTGAATGAGTGCCATGTATGGACCTGCTGGGAAGAGGCCTGCATTTCTAGAAGCTTTGCTTCCAAAGTATCTTTTTCACTTTTAAAAATGCTGCTATTGAGCCCTGGCTGGTGTGGCTCAGTGGATTGAGCACTAGCCTTCGAATCAAAGGGTTCCTGTTTCAATTCCCACTCAGGGCACATGCCTGGGTTGCAGGCCAGGTCTTGGGTTGGCAGCTTGCGAGAGGCAACCATACATTGATGTTTCTTTCCCTCTCTTTCTCCCTTCCTTACCCTGTCTCTAAAAATAAATTAATAAGATCTTTTTAAAAAAGTGCTGCTAAAAAAAATGCTGCTATTGAAATCAGAAAACTTGGCCTTCATTTTGCCTGTCACCACTGAAACCAAGAGGTAGAGACAAGTATTGAACCTTTTTTTTTTTTTTAAGATTCTATTTTTATTTATTTTTAGAGAGAGGGGAAGGGAGGGAGACAGAGAGGGACAGAAACATCAATGTGTGGTTGCCTCTCACATGGCCCTCACAGGGACCTGGCCTGCAACCTAGGTATGTGCCCTGACTGGGAATCGAACCAGGACTGTTTGGTTCCAAGCCTGCGCTCAATCCACTGAGCTACACCAGCCAGGGCACAAGTATTGAATCTTTATGGTGGTTTTATGCAGATGCCTGGGGATCTGAGAAGATGGTGGGTTATGTATCCTAACAGACTGTCTTACATTTCATTTTAAGTCAGCCTTTGTTTAAAGGACAGAAAAAGTGTAGCTAAGGTGTTTGAAATGGGGTGGGGGGAGGAATGTAGATAAATGGTTTGTGATTAATGGAAAATGTTAATGAGGTAAAAGCTGCAGTGCAGCAATCTCTCTAGCATCCTTTCTCATCTGTTGACAGGTGGTTTTTTTTATCTGTGTTCTGTGCAGCAAGGTCTCTCTCCCTGGGCTCAGATACCATCTTTATTGCTTGTAGTCCTGGGGCACTGAGGTCGAATCGCTTGTGGTCCCGGACTCCAGATGGGTCATATCTTCAGTTCCTGAAACAATAGGTTTAACTGTGTGTGTATATGTGTGTATATATAGGAAAAAAAAAAACCATTTTCTTTAGTCATTCATGCTTCTCGGCCTTTTGGCTAAGATCAAATGTAATATCTGTTCTCATCAGTTTAATATCTGATACATCGTCTATCCAAGAATATTATATTAAATGGATTTTTGGAACTGGGAGATGGAATAGGAGCTAGCTCTGTCCACTCCGCGCATCAACTTGTATTGCAGTACTTCTGGGAATGGTGCACCGGAAAAGATTTTATATATTCCTTTTTAGAGGGGAAGAGGGGGAGAAACATCAGTGTGTGTTTGCCTCTCAAGTGCCCCCTATTCGGGACCTGGCCCACAACCTAGGCATGTGCCCTGACTGGAAATGCAACCAGCAACTGTTAGGTTGGAGTCGCTCAAAAAACCAGATGGACACAGCGAGCTAATGAGCAGGGTTTATTAGCGGGGAATAAGAGGGAAAGTGGAGTCAACCAAGGGAGGTTGGGGAGCCAACCAAGGGAGGTTAGGACTCGTTTTGTTGTTTTAGGGCAGGGTTTTTAAGCACAAAAACCTGCGAAGAGTAACTGGTTGGGGTGTCAAGAGTCTGATTGGTTAGAGCTGGTTGCTGGGTGCCATTTCTGCTGATCATTGTTCTTGATACATCTTGTCAGGCCCAAGTTAAAGTTGCATCCTGTTATGCCAGATAGGCCGACCCCAAACCCCAATCTTAGCTGGGCATCTGTTTGTCCTGGGTAGGGTTGGCAGGCAGTTTCCCAAGGTTCAGTTTCCTGCCTAGTGATTTTCCATTTCGCCTAGGCCTGTCTAGGTCTGTCAGCAACCACTTGCTTCACAGGCTGACACTCAGTCCACTGAGCCACACAAGCCAGGGCTTAAGTATATTTATTGATTATGCTATTATGTTTGTCCCATTTTTTTAAATATATTTTTTAAAGATTTTATTTATTTATTTTTAGAGAGAGGGGAAGGGAGGGAGAGAGAGAGAGAGAGAGAGAGAGAGAGAGAGAGAGAGAGAGGGAAACAGCAATGTATGGTTGCCTCTCACATGGCCCTCACTGGGGACCTGGCCCACAACCCAGGCATGTGCCCTGACGGGTAATCGAACCGGAACCCTCTGGTTCCCAGCCCGCACTCAATCCACTGAGCTATACCAGCCAGGGCTGTTTGTCCCATTTTTTTTATCCTTCTTTGACTATACCTCCTTCCCTCCAGCATTCCCACTCCCAACTTAGTTCCATAGGTCATACAGACAAGTTCTTTGGCTTCTCCATTTCCTATACTATTCTTAACTTTCCCCTGTCTATTTTGTACCTACCATTTATGCTTCCTATTCCCTGTACCTGTTTCCTCCATTCTCTCCCCACCCCTTCCCTGCTGATAACCCTCTGTGTAAACTCCATTTCTGTTATTCTGTTCCTCTGCTAGTTGTTTAGTTTGTTTTTGTTTTTGTTTTAGTTCAGTTGTTCATAGTTGTGTTTGTTGTCATTTTACTGTTCATAGTTTTGATCTTCTCTTTTTTCTTGGATAAGTCCCTTTAACATTTCATATGGTAAGGGCTTGGTGATGATGAACTCCTCTAACTTGACCTTGTCTGTGAAGCACTTTATCTGCCTTTCTATTCTTTTTTTTTAAATTATTATGTACTTAGTTTTTAGAGAGGGGGAAGGGAGGGAGAAAAAGGTAAAGAAAATCAATGTGTGGTTGGCTCTCGTACACCCCTCACTGGGGACCTGGCCTGGAACCCAGCAATGTGCCCTGGCTGGGAATCAAACCAGCGACCCTCTGGTTCGCAGGCTGGCAGTCAGTCCACTGAGCCACACCAGCCAGGGCTGCCTTTCTATTCTAAATGGTAGCTTTGGCCCTGGCTGGTGTGGCTCAGTGGATTGAGGGCGGGCTGGGAACCAAAAGGTCCTGGTTTGATTCCCAGTCAGGGCGCATGCCTGGGTTGCAGGCCAGGTCCCCAAGCGAGGGCCATGTGAGAGGCAACCATACATTGCTATTTCTCTCTCTCTCTTTCTCCCTCTCTTCCCCTCTCTCTAAAAATAAATAAATAAAATCTTAAAAAAAATGCTGGATAATCTAGGTTGTAGGTCCTTGCTTTTCATGACTTTGAATACTTCTTCCCAGCCTACCTCTGTAACTTTCTAAATAAACATTGTCTTATAATTTGAAAAAAAAAAGTCCCTAATGATGCCCCAGCTAGAGAGTGCAACTTCTGTCAACTGCTAAAAAGTGTTTTGTGCTTTATCATAGCTTGTTGTTGCATACAATGTGCCCCCTTATATGGATCTGCAATTAAATGTATTCCTAAGCTCCCTATCAGATGGTCTAGTGGCAGGATACATGCCTACAACAAAATGAGTATTTGCATATGAAACGGATCTCATAGAAATAAGATAGTTTAAACTAACAGCAGGGGAATGATGGGAGACTTAAATGTTGCAAAAATTTTAGTTTCAGGTAATGGCTAATAAGCTTTGCAATCAATGTTTGTAAAAAGCTGTTGTTTCAGGAACTGAAGGCATGACCTGACTTCACTCCAGGAGACCATAAGCAGTTCCACATTTGTGCCTCTGGAGAATTGCAGGCAATCAAGATGGTATCTGAGCCATTGTACTCCAGGGTGAGACACCCACTGACAAAGCAGATAAAAACCTTTGCCAAGGTCACAGATAAAAGAATGCTGCAGCTTTTATCTGCTTAACTATTCCCCTGAATACTGAACCCCCTTAACTACACTTTCCCCCTCCTTATAAAAAGGGCTGGCCTGAAATGAAATGTAAGACATTCTCTCAGGGTACATAACCCAAAGTCTTCTCAGATCGCTGGCCATCTAAATAAAGCCACCCATACAGAGTCAACGTCTGTCTGTACTTACTAGGTCTAGTGGTGGCAAACAGCACAAACACCAACTTTTCTGGTTTCATAACAGCATTTTTAAACCTGGAAAAGAATCTTTGGAGGCAGAGCCCATAGAATTCAGGCATCTTCCCTGGCGTTCCACAAGGTGGCACTCATTCACTTTCTAATTGTCACTGAGCTTGCCTGGACTCCTGTTAGGTCCCCTGCCACCTCCCGGAGAATCTACCCAGACTCCTCCCCAGAACGCCCCCTTTTCCTTGCCGGTGCCCTTTAGTAGAGACTGAGGAAAGGAAGAGTCCAGAGGGAAGGTCACATTGTGTGGTAAAGATCTTAGAGAAAATTTAATCAGTGTAGGGTCACCAAAATATTTTGAAAAGACTTGTACAAATTTTAGGAAAAATTATGCGGATAAATGAATGACCAAGGAACGTTTATAACCAAGGAGATCAAGGTGCAATGGAAACCAGGCCACGCCACTAAGCGTGCCCCCGCCCCCCAATTCCTCTCTTCATTGGCCCGGCCCTTGTCAGGCTCCACCGCCCCTCTATTCCCTCTGTGACCCCGTACTCTTTGCGGAAGCGCTCAGCTGAGGCTCTGACCGGCCCGTCAGTGTTTTGAGTGAGGAGCATGCGCAGTCTCTTACACACCAGGAACCGACTGGAGAAACAAAAGGTCAGGCGATTCTTCCTGCTTTGGGTTTTCCTAGTTGAAGGTTAATTTTCCAAGTCCTCGTTCCTGAGCAGGGAAAGGCTGAGGGTCACTACAGACGTTGAAATCCCTTCCCGAGCCTCCTACATGGGTGAGTCGGGGTTCCCTGTGAGACCCTGTGGCGTGGACGCTCTGCTTTCTTTTGTGCCCCTCCCCCCGCCTTAGCGGTCTCGGGTGATTGCACCCTGACGTGGGGATCTGGGCGCCCCACTGAGACCCCCTCGTACCCCATTTGATAAGAGGCCCGAATTCCAGGAAGAGCACATTTCCCATGGGGTGGGTCTTAGGTGGGGAGATCATGTCGTCCGGAGGAGAGGTGGTCAGCCCCACGCGGGGAGGGGCTTTGTGGGAGCGGTGACGGCGAAGGGGCGGCTGGGAAAGCGGCGGAATGAGGCTGTGAGGCGATCCGGACCCGCAATGAGAGAGACGGACTCTTGAGGGGGAGGAAAGGTCTTTGAGGGACCGTAAGAGACGGCAACGCAGGGGAGGTGGGAGGGACGTGGGAGTGAAAGGGTAAGTGGGGGAGGTAGTCGGAGGAGGAAGACTGGAGAAATGCCGAGGAGACGGAGGAGCCCTAGAGACTGGGGGAGCTGACTGGGAGAGGGGCCTTTGAGCAGACGTGGGAGTAGTAAAGGGCGAGGCGCTTCAGGCGGTGGGAGTGGTTTTGGGGGGAAGAGTTAGGGAGCGAGAGCAGGGACGGAAAGGGGGTTTGGGCTTGACGGATCAGAGTGAGAAACAGCACTGAAGTCAGCCCGCTTGTGGGGCTGTGGGTGTTACAGGAAAGACTGTAACTGGGGCAGCAGAGGGGACACCGGCGTGCGGGGCGGGGGGGCTGTAGGCAGATGGGGGCAATCAGAAAGATCGGGAGAAAGTGCAACTGAAATAGGTTTCATTTGTTTCATGGAACACGTGTAGGTACAGCAACAGAAAAAGGAAGAAAGAGCAGAGGAGGTTGGAGGGGAAACACAGGAGAGGACAAAAGTGCAGAGAAACAGGGAAGAGACAGAAACAGATCCATACGCAGAAATATAATACCAGGAAGAAGGGGAACCTGGATGTGGATGATTAAGTTGTGAGATATCAGCTTGTGGTTTAACAGTTGTTAATTTTTTTCACTTAATACATTTGAATTAGAATTACAAATCTCCACTTTATAGGGGTTGTGAATTTTATAATTATTTGCTCTCACATGATGCTTTTTCAGGGAATATTAAAACCATTGGGACTCCCCCCCCTTTTTATTATACTTTTTTCTTACTACCTCTCACATTGAATTTATCTTTAAAAAACATACTGAGATAAATCTTAGTCTGTTGGTTATCTTTTCTGTAAATAGTCATTAACTTTTAAAATAAGCATTGGTGTTATCTGTCTTTAAATTTTTTTTTTTTATTTTCAAGAGAGGGAAAAAGAGGGAGAAGGAGAGGGAGAGAAACATCAATTTGTGAGAGAAACGTCAATCAGCAGCCTCTTGGACCCCAACTGGGGACCCATCCCACAACCCAGGCCTATGTCCCTGCTGGGAATCAAACCAGTGACCTTTCAGTTTGCAGGATACTAAATCCACTGAGCCACACTAGCCAGGGCAAAACTTTAACCTTAGAAGTCATTACCTTAAAAAAATAATTCCAGATAGTTTTCCTTTTGACTATATTGCATGTAGTTTAAATTCTGAGTCCTGCATCCTTTCTACTCTTTTTCATACGTTGGAACGTCCATTGGTACTTAGTAAATAATATCAGGTTATTTCATTGTGCAATGGGTAAGGGTGTGTATAATCTTATTACCGTCAGAACGTAGTTTCATGAGTTTCTCCAACGTTCCGCAACTCTTTTCTTCCTATTATGTGATTTGTTGAATTACTGACTGTGAGCCACAAAGGAGCTTTTCCCCACAATTCCCTCTTGTCCATTCTCTGAAAATACTGATGGAAATATTGAATTGACCTGAAACATGGTTCCCAGAAAGCACATGTATTAATTGTATAATTTGATGAACATATTATCATAGGAAATGGTTTTTAAAGTTTTCAGCATCATATCTTGCATTATCATTTTATATTTCTTTTTTTATTTTTAAAGATTTTATTTATTTTTAGATGGGAAGGGAGAGGGAGAAAGAGAGGGAAACATCAACATGTGGTTGCCTCTTGAGCGCCCCCCCCATTGGGGACCCGGCAGGCAGCCCAGGCATGAGCCCTGACTGGGAATCGATCCAAGGACCCTTTGCTTTGCAGGCTGGCACTCAGTCCACTGAGCCACACCAGCCAGGGCTCATTGTATAGTTCTAAAATAAGTCTTTGTAATTTTCTACAAAGTAACAGAAAATTTTTGCCCAGGAAGTCTATCATTTTATTTTTTATTTTTTAAAAGATTTTATTTTCAAATAACTGTAATTAAACAAAAAAAAATTAATTAAATAAAAAAAATTAAAAAAAAAATTTTATTTACATATTTTAGAGAAAGGAGGGGGGAGGGAGAAAGGGAAAGAAACATTAGAGTGTGGTTGCTTCTTGTGCGCCCTCTACTGGGAACCTGACCCACAAGTGAAGCGTGTGCCCTGAGTGGGAATCGAACCAGTGACCCTTTGGTTCACAGGCTGGCACTCAATTCACTGAGCCATACCAGCCAGTGTGGGACTCTGTCATTTTAGAAGTTTCTGCCCAAAGTCATTACAGTACCCAGAGACACAGAAGACAGCTCTGGGGAAGCAATGCAGGCATCAGGAGGGAACTAGATAAAGATGCCATTTCATGGGTTGCATTGCAGACTTGTAAAATTATAGCTTAGAGTGGGGCCCTTCTTCCCTAGGGTTGTGATGGTTATAAAAACTACACAGTTTCCCTTCAAGTTCCTATTATATCACTTGAGAAGTTTGAGAAATGACATCAGCTGTTTCATCCACAGAGCTGAACAACTGCTCTAGGTGGAGCATCATTGTTTATTGAGGTGCTCCAGGTCATGCTAAGGTGCAGCCAGGAATTCACAGGAGTGCTTTGGGATGCCTTTTTAAAAAATAATCATTCATGGATCAGGAGTGCTTTGGGATGCATTTTAAAAAAATAATCATTCATGGATATACTTGTTGATTATAGAGACAGAGGAAAAGAGAGAGAGAAACATTGATGTGAAAGAGAAATATCGATGGGCTTCCTACCACATGCATCTCGAGGGGTATAGAACCCGTAACCTAGGTAAGTACCCTGACCAGCAGTCAAATTCACAACGTTTTGTTGTATGGGTTGATGCTACAATCAACTGAGTGACTCAGCTGGGTTGGGCTTATTTATTTATTTATTTATTTAAAGATTTTATTTATTTATTTTTAGAGGAGGAGAAGGGGGGGGAGAAAGAGAGGAAGAAACAGCAATGTATGGTTGCCTCTCACATGGCCCTCACTGGGGACCTGGTCCGCAACCCAGGCATGTGCCCTGACTGGGAATCGAACCAGGACCCTTTGGTTCCCAGCCCGCTCTCAATCCACTGAGCTACTCCAGCCAGGGCTGGGCTTATTTTTTAATAAAAAAAAATTTATTTGAAGACATGCTGTTAGAAAAAGTGGGAACAACAGACAGAGTCAAAAGAAGGGCCCTTGCAACTTAGCAGAAAGAAAGGACAAAGGTAATCTGTAGGTTGAAAGGGAAGGAGAAGAGGAAAGAAAAGATATGCCAGCATGCCTTTGTAAGAGCTGGGAGCAGACTTTGGTCAGTGAAGACAGTGGTTTGCTGTGCTGGGTTTGGAGTTCAGGAGAGCAGCACACATTCTCATTGCTGTATGAGTGTATGTGGACATTTGTCTGGGGAGAGAGTACCTGGAAAGAAGAAAGAAAAATCTGCCAGTGTGTTCTCCATTTACAAGCTTACTGTTCCTGACTCTGCTGTGACAAAGGACAAAGGAGGGTTACATTTCCAACATTTTCAGGTCCTTCTGCTTGTGACTGTGCTAGAAGTGGATTAAAAGTCTGTGTGGAAACCTTCAAAGCCACATCCTCAAAAAGAGACGTGACTCCTCAGCGTATCGTCCCCTGAGAAAACATCCTGGAGCAGGATCAGGACAACATGGCTGCTTCTCAGGTAAACAATGTATTCTGAGTCAGAAGCTATGTTTGTTTTTCTACCTAAGGTCAGTGGATTTAAAACCTGCAACATTTATTTCTCTGCTTCTGATGTGAGTTTATTTTTATCTACTTCTTTTTCTTTTCTTCTTATGATTGTCAGGGTCACCAGTTTATATGCTTCTCCCCTTTGTCCCAAAGCCTTGTCTGTATTATCTTCATCCAGGCTGACAAAGGCCATGAAGAATTTCCACCTGTAATTAATGACCTTCAATTACTGAAAACATCCCCTCTGTGACAGATCAACCTGGGAAGGCACCCATGTCCAGCATCCCTGTTTGGGATGGGCGCAGAGGCTCGGGTATTGGTAGAGAAGGGAATGTAGGTTTAGGTTCATGTTGTTGCAGAATCAATTCTGTAAACCAGGAGTAAAAAGTGCTTATTTTACTGGTTAGAATTGCTTAGATAGTTCTGACAAAGAGGAGTAGATACAAGAGACTTGCTCACTAGTTTGGATCAAAAGTCTTGCTATTTAAATGTACTACAGTGCCTTGGCTGGTGTGGCTCAGTGGATTGAGCACCGGACTGAGAAGTGAAGGGTCACTGGTTCGATTCCCAGTCAGGGCACATGCCTGGGTTGTGGGCCAGGTCCCCAGTAGAGGGCATGTGAGAGACAACCACACTTAGATGTTTCCTCTTTCTCCTTCCCTTCCCCTCTCTCTAAAAATAAATAAAACCTAAAAAAAAAATGTACTATAGTGTTTGTGTCTGACATGTGAGAGGTACATGTGCATTGACATTTGCAAAAAATAATATTTGCGATCATTTTCACATAATGATTTCTTTTTAAAAATTTTTAAAAAATTATAAGAAAATATTTTAAACAGAGGGGATGAGAGGGAGATAAAGATGGAGAGGAACATTGAGGTGCAAGAGGAACATCTGTCAGTTGCCTCTTGCATGCCCTCAACCCTGGCCTGGGCTGAGAATGGGATTTGAACCATTGACTTTTGGTTTTGCAGGCTAGTGCTTAACAGCAAGAGCAATGATTCTTTCTTTATGTTTCTTTTTTCAGTAATGTCACAGCAGTGATGACATGTCCTTCCATGTGCTTAAGTCACCTGATATCCATTGTTCTAGTCTACTTGGTATTCATTTGGCTGAGGTGGTCTCTTCACTATATAGTCAGTAGTTTGTTTTCCTTCATCATTAACAAGGGTCTAGCAGGGAATTTGCAAAAACCATCACATTTTATCTGGAAACAACCCCCTCCTGGTTTTTGTTTGCTTTGGAAAACGAAGCCCCTACATTTATTTCCTAGAAATCATTGGCTTTTGATATGGAGGATGAAATCAATCAGGGCTTGTTCCTGTAAGTTTTTGTTATATTCCACACTCATTTCACAGACATACTCTACATTATTGCTTTCCGTATTTTCAAGAAAGTTTACAAAATTCGTTTTAATATACGTTGCATTCTTTTAAATTTTAAAGGAAATAAAAGGCTAATAAACACTAGCTTTAATTTATATTTCATCATTACATGCATTCATTCCTCTTTTTACTGTTTTCAAAACAAAAGGTATCATCCACAAATAGATTTATGAGATTTACAGAATCACAAAATAATTTTAATTTTATTAACGTGAAAATTCTGTTTTATATCACTTTTCATTTGTACCTAGTTTCCATATGTATATTTGCCTGTGTGCATAAAATGTTAACAGTTGAGACATTTAGTCTTCTTACTCTCTTAAAATGTTTTCGTTCTTCTCAGTTACAGAAACTCAGTGAACATCTGTGAGGTCTCTGTGTATTTGCCTGTTTTGTTTTTTTAAAATTTTAGATCCAGTTTGGGGTAAAACTCAACGTCTGTGATTTACTGTATGTTTCAGAAAATATTCTTATAAGAGGCAGAATAATCTTTTTTAAAAATTATTATTATTTATTTATTTTAGACAGAAGGGAAGGGAGAGAGAAAGAGAGGGAGAAAAACATCAATGTGTAGTTGCCTCTCATGTGGCCCGCACTGGGGACCTGGCCTGCAACCCAGGCATGTGCCCTGACTGGGAATTGAACCAGTGACCCTTTGGTTCGCAGCCTGCGCTCAATCCACTGAGCTACACCAGCCAGGGCAGAGACAGAATAATCTTGTTCTAGGATTACCTTCACTAACTTTTCAAATAATATTGTGGCTGATATGTTTCTTATTCTTTCAGAACTGTAAATTTTATAAAGTCCTTCAGTCAGAATCACGTATGAATTATTTTCTGTGTTTTCCTTTTTGTGCTATTCAGAAGTATGGCACATGGACCAGAGACGATGGTGTCACTAGTAAAAAGTGAAGTTGTTAAAGATGTGGAAACACAGGCCCCATCCTAGAACGACTGAATCATAATCTGCATTTTTACAAAACTGCAGTTATTCTCTAAATTAAACATGAAGAGCTCTTACATTTCCAACTCACCATGTCTTTTCCTGCTGAGAAATATATGCAGTTGTTCATGAGTTATACAAGTATAACACTCAACAACCCATATGCACATGTCTATCCCTTCATTATAAGATTTTATTTATTTATTTTTAGGGAGAAGGGAAGGGAGGGAAAAAGAAAGGGGGAGAAACATCAGTTAGTTGCCTCTTGCATGCCCCCAAATGGGGCCCTGGCTCCCAACTCAGGCATGTGCCCTGGTTGGGAATAAAACCAGTGACCTTTTGGTTTGCAGGCTGGTGCTCAGTCTGCTGAGCCACACAAGCCAGTGTTGTCCCTTCATTTTAAAGGTTATTTTTCTGAAAAGTAAAGTGTCTGCAGTGGATTGATGGACATATGTCATTTTTATTTCTCAGTTTTAGAAAATACATTAGAGAGTACCACTGGGTCAAAATGATGTTACTAGATAATTCACTATACTCTCCTAGGTCGAAACCACTTCTAACGCTGTTTTCAAGTTAGAGTACATTATTAACTCATAGTGGCCCTTTGCTAAATGTGTCTTATTTTTCAGGGACCGTTGACCTTCAGGGATGTTTTAGTAGATTTCTCTCCGGAGGAGTGGGAATGCCTGGATCCAGCTCAGCGAAAATTGTACATGGATGTGATGCTGGAGAACTACAGGAACCTGGTCTCCCTGGGTGAGGATGACTTCCTTTCAGAGTTCCTTTTCACCCACAGGGTTTTGTTTTATTTAACATTATTCGGGTACTCTACTTTGTATGGTAGACTTTTAGATTCTTGCTCTCAAGTAACAAATTGGAGATTATCATTATTCTACCAGTCTGCTTACCTGAGCACAAATTGGATTGTAAGTGGGAGAATCTTTATCAAAACAAATGTTTCTTTATAAACAGGTTGTGTTTTCCCTAAGCCAGTCCTCGTCACTATTGTGGAGGAAATGAAGGAGTACTGGGATGTTTGCAGAAAAAAAACAGTATCCGCCCCCCCAGGTAGGTGGGAATGGCGAAGCAGATAACACAGGTGAGGGACCCAAAGGTCACAGAAGTAGCTAGATTTTAAGGTGTGATTTGGGAAGCTGTGCTACAGTGGAAAGGATTTTGAAAAGCCCAGGTTTATTTCTGTTGTTGTCATAGAGGGTCAGCTGGTCTCCAGCATGTCCCTTGCTCCCATATCATCTTGGGACTTTGGTTCTACTCCAGTGACCTCTGTCATCCTGTTAGCATTTGGGGCAAAGTCCTCCCCTTTGACTCTGAGGGTTGCTGTGGTCTGGCTCCTCTTCAGTTTTGTTGGGGACCTGGGAAAATCTGTGCATGTTGCTGAGAAATTGTAAGTTAAGCCTTATTTTTTAAGTTTTGTTTTTGTCTCATGAATGGAGTTTATGAAGGAAGTGGTTTTGATCCTAGAATTCATTTCAGAAATCCCTAGAACCCTGAAGACAGATGTCATGTTTTCTTGTTTAATGATTTCTAATCCCAGGAAGGCTTCAAACAAGACCCTGCAATGTTTAGACTCAGTGATTTTCTTGTAGCTCAATGCACTTCCTCCAAATGAGACAATCTAATTTTCTGTTTCACTTCACAATATCATTTTGCTTTGTATGAGCTAACTAATGTATGAAATTTCCCGTTTGTATTCTCCAATTTTTCTGTTAGAAGAGTTTAATATATTTCCTTACCTTACAGAGTTCTTCAATAAGTTACTGCCACAGGCAACCATAGAACATTGACCACCATGTATTTTTTTTTTAAGATTTTATTTATTTTTAGAGAGAGGGGAAGGGAGGGAGTCAGAGAGGGAGAGAAACAGCAGTGTGTGGTTGCCTCCCACATGGCCCCCACCGGAGACCCGGCCCACAACCCAGGCATGCGCCCTGACTGGGAATCAAACCGGCGACCCTTTGGTTCCCAGCCCGGACTCAATCCACTGAGCCACATCAGCCAGGGCCTACCATGTCATCAACACTGTCATTTTATTATTCTCTCTGGTTCAGTCCATGCTGCCTGGGACTGTTCCTTGATGTGGTTTTGCTTTCTGATTAGGCCTCAGTCAGATTTCTGTTTTATTATTAAGAAGTGATGAGACAACATGATTGAAGTGCTCTTTTGGTAAGAAGTGAGTTACAGAATTATTAGATACTTCATATTTAGGAAAATGTTTAGTGAGGCTTTGGTGCTCCCTGAGTCTGCCCTGTGAGTGTGTTGCTTGTAGAAGTGGTAGGGTTGTAGTCCGACATGGTCCTAAGCTGTCCACTGGGTGCACTGGCTCTGGGTCTTCTCTTCAGGTGCAAGGTCAGCCACCACCTACAAACTGCCCAGTTCTACTCGGCACCAGTTACAGAGTGATATGCAGACGTCTCCTTGTGCTGGTTGTGAAGTTGCCTAGAGGCCAAGATGAGATCAGAGGCCAGCTGCAGCTAGCGCTCTGCGTATGGCCACTGAGAGAGAAGTACAGGGCATGCAGAGGCCAGATGCAGTTTGTTTCTGAGATTAAGGAGAGTCTGAAGCATGAGGCAGGAGAGACCATTTGTATGGAAAAGTCATTGGACATGACTTGGGTGGGCTGTTAAATTGAGTGGGGCAAGGTCTCTGGGAATCACTAGGACAAGGCTAAGGTGTCATCCAGTTAGGTGGAGACTCAGATGTGACACCTGCCTGGTAGCTGTGTGGTGGAGAGGGCTCAACAAGGGAATAATGGCCTCAGACAGGACTGCTGTTTTGGAGAAAGCTGCCCTTCCAGCCTTAGCCCTGAAGCCAGACAGTTCAGTTCTTCCCAGTATGTCTGGTGCCTTTCAAGCTGCTGTTCTGGGGCTGGAGTTCAGAGTGAGGGAGTCCCAGAAAGTCTTTGTGTGGTCTCTTTAGGAGAAAGACGTGGACTCCAGCACTCCTCAGTCTCACTCAACCACAATTCCCACTGGTTTACCGGTGTATTTCCCTTTTTATGATTGGTTCCCCTAATTTAGTTAATTGCATTTTTGGTTTTTATTTGTATAGGAACATGAATGATAGTTCTCTACTCAGTACACTTAAGACATTGCGGTATTTAGTTCAAATATTATCAGCCGTATGTCAATTGCTATTAAAATTAATGTGCACATTTGTGTGGTTTTTTTACCCTACTTCGTTCATGACTTGTTTCTTTCTGAGCTCGGTTAATGTTCAGTTGATTGGCCCTGGAAATAGTCTTAATTTTATATCTTCATGATTCAATTTATCTTCTGTTTATGTGAGATAAAATTCTAAATTGAATGTAACTTTTGCAAAGTTTTGTAACTATCTCTTTTAGATACTATATTTTATTTTAAATTTTGATAAAAAACTACCTTGACTGGTGTGATTCAGTTGATTGGTTGGGCTTCGTCCTGCAAAGTCAAAGGTTGCCAGTTTAGTTCCTGGTCAGGGCATGTACATGCCTGGACTTCAGATTTGGTCCTTGTTTGGAGCATGTATAAGAAAGAGGAAATTGGTTGATGTTTTTCTCCCTTTTCTCTCCCACCCTTCCCCTCTCTTTTAAAAAATAAAATAAAATCTAGCCCTGGCTGGTGTGTCTCATGTGGCCCCCCACTGGGGACCTGGTCCGCAACCCAGGCACGTGCCCTGACTGGGAATCAAACTGGCGACCCTTTGGCTCACAGCCCGTGCTGAATCTGCTGAGCTATACCAGCCAGGGTTTATTTTAATTTTTTGGCAAACTCTTTGTTATTCATACTGTTTGCACCAATTTATCTTTTATTCAGCCGTGTATAGTGTCTAATATGTCCACATTTTTGGCAACTTAGTGTTTGTTTCTTTGAATCTGGTCATTTTTATTGTTTTGAAGTGATATATATTATGTGCGTGTGTGTGTTTTAATGGAGGATGCGAACATTTGTCTCTTGGACAGGCATAAAGAACCATAGCAAAGATGCATAGACCTGAGTACAGATACTTCAGAGAAGGAGGTCTGTGAATGACTCTTTCAAAGAGCAGTTGGTTCACTGCAAAATTGTGTAGAAGTAAATGAGAATTTTCACACTCCCTGCTTCTACATGTATAACCTACTCCCTTATCAATGCCCCCCACCAGAGTGGTACATTTGTGATATGTATGAACCTACATTTGCATATCATCATCACCCAAAGTTTTAGTACCATAGTGTTCACTGCTGGATTGTATATTCTGTGGGTTTGGAAAATTTATGATGACCTATATCCGCCATTATAGTGTCATACGGACTAGTTTCTCTGCCCTAAATATTCTCTGTGCTCTGCATATTTATCCCTATGTCTCCTAAACTCTTGCAGCCATTGATCTTTTTACTGTTTCTCTCATTTTGTCATTTCTAGAATGTCATGAGTTGTTTCTTTATAGTCTGTAATCTTTTGAAATTGGACTTCCCTATTTTTTTTTAACTGTCCTCTTTTTAAAAAAGATTTTCTTTATTTATTTACTTTTATAGAGAGGGGAAGGGAGGGAGAATGAGGAGAGAAACATCAGTGTGTGGTTGCCTCTCGTGCAACCCCTACCAGGGACCTGGCCCTCAACCCAGGTGTGTGCCTTGACTAGGAATTGAACCGGTGACCTTTTGGTTCACAGGCTGGCACTCCATTCACTGAGCCACACCAGCGAGGGTCTGTATTTTTAATTTCATTTATTGATTTTTTAGAGAGACAGAGGCCAGGAGAGAGAGAAAATTTGATTTGTTCCACTTATTTATGAATTCACTGGTAGAATCTTTTATATGTCTGATTAGGGATTGAATCCACAACCTTGGTTTTTCTGGACGATGCTCTAACCAATTGAGCAGCTTGTCAGGCATATTAATTTTTTTCTCCTAATTAAATGTGTTTAGGTTTCTTTCATGTCTTATTATTTCTTTATAGTGCTGAATATTTCATTGTATGTATTTCAGTTTACTTAATCTATTCACTTGTTGACAGATATTTTCATTACTTCCAATTTTTCAATATTATAAATGAAGCTTCTATTAATATTCTCAGGTAGGTTTTTGTGTAGATAAAAGTTTTTAGATATTTAGTTAAATAATAAGGAGCACAATTACTGCATTATATAATAAGTGTATGTTTAGAGTTTTTTTTGTTTTTGTTTTTTAAAGATTTTATTTATTTATTTTTAGAGAGAGGGGAAGGGAGGGAGAAAGAGAAGGAGAAAAACATCAGTGTGTGGTTGCCTTTCACACATCTCCTACTGGGGACCTGGCCGGCAACCCAGGCATGTGCGCTGACTAGGAATCAAACTGGCAACCCTTTGGTTCGCAGGCCAGCACTCAATCCACTGAGCCATGCCAGCCAGGGCAGGTTTTGGTTTTTGTTTTTAATTTATTTATTTTTAGAGTGGGTGGAAGGGATGGAGAAACAGAGGGAGGGAAACAGTGTATGACAGATACATTGATGGGTTGCCTCTCTTAAGTCCCCAACCAGGAACCTGGCCTGTAACCCAGGCATGTGCCCTGACTGGAAATTGAACTGGCGACCTTTTGGTTCACAGGTCAGGGCTCAGCCCACTGAGCCACACTAGCCAGGGCTGTTTAGGTTGTTTTGAAAATACTTTATTGTATATGCTATTATAGTTGTCCCATTTTTTTCCCCTTTGTCCCCTCCACCCAGCTAATCCTCTTATTTTTAGTTTTTTGACAACTTTAGACACATTGCAAGGGGCTGTACCATTTTACATTTTCACCAGCAATTAATGAGAGTTCCAGTTGCTCCACATCCACAGCAGCATTTGCTGTGGTCAATGTTCTGGATTCCCTTCCCATTAGGGGTTTAGTGTGCTGTTTGTATAACTTGCATTGTTTTAATGTGCATTTCCTCTGTGATATAAGGTGTGGATGTTTTTGTAGATACTAATTTTTAATCTATATATAATTTTTAGTGTGATTTCTGTTAAGGTGTTTGTCCCTTTTTATTTGTTTGTTTTTTTGTCACTGTTGAGTTTGAAAACATCTATGTTTATTTTGTATAATAGTCCTGTACATGATGTCTTTGTCTTGCATAATAGTCCTGTACATGTTAGTCTTTTACAAATATGTTTTCTCAGCTTGTGGCTTCTCCATTTTTTCTCATGATGAGGATCACTTTTTTATTTGTTTGCATTTTTCCTTAATGATGAGACATGGGAATTTAAATCATAACACTTTGGATTGAAAAAGTTGGTAAAGAATTTGCCTTGAGAAAGTGTGAAGTGTATAAAATTGTTTGGTTTTTTTTTTTAAGATTTTATTTATTTATTTTTAGAGAGAGGGGAAGGGAGGGAGACAGAGAGGGAGAGAAACAGCAATGTATGGTTGCTCCTCACATGGCCCTCACTGGGGACCTGGCCTGCAACCCAGGCATGTGCCCTGACTGGGAATCAAACCGGACCCTTTGGTTCCCAGCCCGCGCTCAATCCACTGAGCTACACCAGCCAGGGCTAAAATTAAGTTTGTTTTATATTCAATAATATGGACATTATATTTGTTGTTTATTTAATTTTTTAAATAAACATAATGAGTCATGGCTTTAAGGAGACTCATTGAGATATAAATTTTTTGTCATTATATGTTAACTAAAATAAAGTCTCTTCATTTATTTCAGAGTTTCAGTACCATTATAACAATGGACATTTTTTTCTTCTGTATCTTCATCATGTAAATAATGCTCCATTGGGTATAGTGGTTTATGTTCCATTTTGAATTTATGTTCTCACATTCTTTGGATAAATCCCCAGAAATGAAATTGCTGTGTTACATGGTACTTACTT